>CM056993.1:133596912-133866912 GCA_029891345.1 Dryococelus australis
GCTCGGGACTGATTGAAGTTATCCTTTTACATTTCTTCACAAACGGTTTGAAAGTTCCTATATCCACTCTGTAGTTAACTTTACCTATAATGACAATAGTGCTGTTCTTGATTTTCGTCAGCACCACTCTCTTTGATGGAGCAAACTGGAAGTGTATCTGACCAGGGGCTTTGATGACATCAGATACAGAGGATTTCCAGTCATGAACTGGCACATCTGTTCCCACATTTTTTATGGTTCCATATTTAGAGAAAACATCTGTATATTCTTGTGGCTGGATTATGGTATCTTTCTTCCTTAATTACTTTTCAATGTGACCGAAGACACGGTCAGAAGGAAGGGAGGAATGACCAACAACCGAGAATATCATGAGAACAGACTTTACATTAGAAGTAGAATCAAGAAGCCATTTGGCGAGCATGCCTATCATGAGTGATATATTCAGCCATCTGCAAACATCTGTATTTCCTCAATATCACGAGATCAACATATAAAAGGTAATAATACACAGTAGACGCTATCTCATTTGATCCTTTCAAGCGCTGCCCTTCAGACCAAGTAAAAATATGTACATTGTCCGTACTTTGCTTAGTCTTTGAATGCCCTTCACAAATTGTCATGTAGTATTGATAGAGTTGCCTAGAATAGTAGGCTGCTTGATCAAGAACTTTTGGCAACAATAAATTCTTCTGACAGTCAAAAGAAAATTTGAATACCTTATCATTGCCTGTGGTTCTCAACATCTCATGAAATGCTTTCACTTTTAGTTTATCCACAGTATATTTGGTCACTGATTCAGCTTTACCCCGATTGGTTGTGGCACTAATTGCCGATTACAACCTAATGCACTCGGAACATGCATCTGTCGCTGGAGACCTGAAACTGATATTCAAATATTTCATAGAAATAACCCAAAAAAAGTGATACTTGACCTGGTTCTGACTATCCACTCCATTGTTGTAGGCTTTCCACAAGTTATGGACACTACCATCACTAGGAAGGTATTGTCTAACACTCTGTTCACGAGTGTAGTGCAACTCAACACATGTAATACTTTGTATGTACTTGACGTCTTTTTCCAAGGTATTTTCGTGACCTCGTGTCCCCACCACGCTTTTCTGAAGGAGATCTCCAGGTCTTTATATGTTGTTTACAGATGTTTTGCACCCTGAATTTAGAAACCCCAAGTATTGACAAGAAAGATTTACCACACACCTGCATAAGATCAAGGTATTTAGACTTTATATAATATGAGATTGTTATTCCTTTTTTCTGGGCCTTGTTTTCCACTTGGACGTTTATGTTTGGGACTATGCTGAGTTGTGTACTTCAGAATGCAATTGTCTTGTGACACTTCATCTTTGTGCAAGTAAAACGCTTCATGAAAACGGCGGATGTCTTGCATTGACAGGTCACTACACTGAAAGGTCTTCTTACGACGTATGCAGTTCGCTTTACGAGGCAGTGATTTTGGTTTACATCTGCAACACAGTCATAAAAATATGAGTAAAATAAATGTAGGTCAAGCACACAGTGAATATTAGCAAGTTATTGTAAACACAACACTTGTTTACCTTTTTTTTTTTTCAGCTTCTCTTTATGGCACAAACTTTTGTCACATTTCTTCCTTCAGCTATGGTAATGGCATTGTCACCCTCCATTACTCATAACTTCTGCAAGGTATCTTGCAGACTGAAAACTACAGACAAACTACCGACAACACAAATACCAACTGATATATTTTTTTTCATTCAGTTTAATATTGATCTTTTCCCTATGTAGCAATGTTGCCAAAATTTTAACGCAATATTTTCCACAGACTACATAATTTTGTTTGGTTTCTGCTAATTCAAAAGAAAACATATTTGTGGGATAAAGCCAGTTTTGGAAATAATTTTCTATCCAACATGCTTGTACAGTATGAGATGAGGGTAGTTTAGGAAGTACAAATGAAAAACTGTCACTGAGGAAAAGGCGAGTTTTGCTGCTAAAGTGTATGTGGATAAGGCAAGTTCTGGAAACAACACAGGTTTTCAACATGCAACAATGAATGGATTCATCGACTTTTGGAGCTAAAAACCATGCAGTACCACCAAGACAACACAAGACGGGTGATAACTCTTTTTTCAATTTAAATTTCTTGACACACACACACACACACACACACACACGCACGCACGTGCACACACACACAACTAAATAAAATAGAAGTGTCTGTCTGTTCCAATTTTTCATTTTTTTTTCCATATAGTATAACTGATAACTAAGCCACATCTAATGTTAATTTTTTTTCGTGTCTGTGTCTGGATTTAACCACTTAAAGTAAAGACATCAAATTTACAAAGTATATAGATAATAATCCCAGGACCAACTTAGCCTTTGTTTCATAGAGATATCTCTAATGGTTCAGGAAATAGTGATGATCAGGGATACAAATAGGTACTAGATTAAGTTTTTTTTAGGATTGATTACTGCATAAAAAAAAATATTGTTAAAAAAAAGTTCAGTCATTTTTCCTTTATTTTTTGTCTATGGACTGTCCTTTCCATTCAAATAGAGTAGTGGCCCAGTCGCTAGAGTTATTTTAAGTGGGGCCGCAGTGGTTTAATAGACAGAACTATATCAAGTATGGCCGTAATGACCCAGTGGATATATATATATATATCAAATGGGGCCGCAGTGGCTAGAGCGATACAATTATCAAGGATGTAAATAGGTACTGGATTAAACTTTTCTTAGGGTAACTGCATGATAAAAAATTTTTTAAAAAAAGTTCTTTAGTTTATATATTTCTATGGGCTGTCCTCTTCTCCTTCCCAAGAGAAGTGGCTAGATTAATTAAAAGTCCTAAATATCATGCTAACGAATTAGCACTGGTCTGCTAGTATAAACACACACACAGAGAGAGAGATATATATATATCCATAATTTAAAATACAAACTAGCCTAGTATACACTTGACGCCATCAAGTGAGACACAAGACAAACTATGACACAAATTACTTACTGATGGAGGGTGCCAGCGGTGTTTCCCAGTCACTGCACTGTTGAGACTAAGGGTTCTCAGGGATGCTGTGGGCTCTGTGTGTCTGTCTCACCCAAGTGTACTTACGATACACTTTGCAATACTAAACATTTTATCACTGTAAAAATAGTGTGGCAAGGACATTATAACTACAAATAAAAGATTGGAACACTGTGAGACTTACTTTTTATTTTACCGCTCATACAAATAATGTGTCAAGCAATTTAATGATGATAAACTCGGACGTGTCTAGCTAACTCCGTGTGGGTGCTTCCCAGCCTGCAATTACTCTAGTGCACTCCTATGTGAATGACTTCACCGTGGTGTTTGAAAACACAATCTTCACAAGGGAAGGGGGTCAACAGCCGCTACGGTGGACTGACGATTTTCCCTGAAGATAGGACACGGAGAATTACAAGATGAATCAATATATGAACACGTGTGATTATTTGGCATCACTAGCGCAGACTCATTGGGGCTCATCATCGAGCACGTGGCTAGTGTGGTAACGGCCTATACACATAGCCGGCTAGGACGGAAATAATATCCCCGTACAAAATTACACAAATATCAATGAAATGATATGAGTAGTCACAATACACACGCACATGCATGAAAGCAAGCTTAGATGGCACGGATGCCGGTGGATAAAGTACGTAGCTGACAATGTGGTGCAGGTGAAATTGTAATATTTCTCAGTAAAAACTGCAAATTATGATCAGACAAATTGGTATTTACTTTGGGAAAATTATTCCCCTGACAATTGAAACATTTACAGGCTTGTAGCGGAAAAAGCAAACATGAAAATGACCACGTGGTCATACATACAAAGAATCAATTTACGTAAAAATTACACAGAAGCCTGAACAAAAATACATAGAATCTTGAAATAAATTATGGCACACAAATATGCCCTGAAAACGCATTGATGGTGCAGATACGTACTTCGCGATAAATGACCGCGTGGTCATATGTGATGTGGCCGTAAAATGATTAAACATGAAAAATACCCTCAAATACATACATATAATTAAAGCCCTTAAAATTGCACGCAGCAATAATACAGAAATTACAATGAAATGCCTTTAGCATGGGCGGATGGCACCTGATTCAAGTTGTGCGAGCTGTGTGGCCTCTCCGACATCTTCCCTCCTTTTCTCCTCATTTAAGTTTCAAAAAGCCACAATGGCAAAAAATTATTATTTAAGTGGAAGTATAATGATGAGGAAATGTCTGGCTAACGTCGGTATACTAAAATGAAACTATGGTAATCTACATCAGTGCTTAAAAGTTGTAGTGCGTACGTGACAGTGTCCCACCTCGCCAGCTATGCTAGACAGACTGCCCAGAGGCAAGCGTTGTGTGGACCCACCACAGCTGCCTACGGGGTTCACACAAGCGGAAGTGCCATGCACGCTGAGTAAAATATTTAATATTGAAAAGTAAAAGGCACCATAACGAAGTATGGTGCTACACTTTATGAACATACAAATATTAAACATAAAAACACTATGAACCTGGAATAAAAGAAAACATATTTAACACTAGAAAAATACAATATTCCCGCTATGGGAAAGTCCGGTTTAAGACTTCTTTGCGCAACTGCTTCCCACGAGTCACGTGGTGGTGAGCGCCATAATGGTCTAAACACTTGCTGGTTGTTAACCGGTGTCAAATGACCCCTCCCTCAAAGGCGAAGACGGTGCAAGAAATTCAACATTACTCTGGTGGGCTCCACCCAGCTGTGAACCGGGACCACCGGTTGAGGGCAAAGAAAACATGGTCTTGGAGGTCTTCTGATTCTGCAGCGTTTACAGGGGGTAGGGGTGTAGGCTGGAACAATGTTGTGGGGACATGATGGTGACTCGCCTCTTGCGAGTGCTGTGTCGTGGCTTGTTGACATTTGACGTCACACTCACTGTCCTACTAACCTCCCCAAATCCTTTGAAACTCTCTTGCCCTACTAGGCTCTCCTTTGCAGGAGCTGAAATGCCTCGGAAAGGCATCTCGCCTTCACTTCTGGTATCAAAACTTACATTTTCACTGGTGTTACAACCACATTAAGCTGTGCCTTGGGGAAACCTCTTAAAACTTACTCCCTGGCACTGGTTGTGTTTGAATTTACGTATGCGCTTTTGTTACCACTCTCTTTGTGTACGCACAGAAATCCCTTAAAGCTGCTTTGATCTGCTGTACTAACATTATCTTTAACATCAAAGCCCCGAAATGGTGTGTGATTACTACTCACTTCCCCTACTCATGTGCGAGTGTTCTCGTCGCCTACTTCCTCACTGTTCGGCATGGAGTATTCTGACGGTACAAAACCCCTAAATGACATTTCATTTTCCTGATCGGTTGTTCCTGTGTTAGTGTTGTTGTTTACATTGGTGAACATGTTGACATTTCCCTGTGTACTCCCTGGTATACTGCGCCACGCTCGCCGAGGTACTGGGAGTAAAGGCATCTCCTTGCCTCTCTTCCCTGCAGGTGGCCGGGCTATACGCAGGTCGTCATGGTGCAGTTTCGTGACACGTCTTGGTACCAACTTCACTAAGAACGTGCAATTTCCCATATTTTCTACCACTTTTACTGGCCCTGTCCATCTAGATGCCAGCCCAGTACAGTATTTCTTCATCCTGGCCGATAGCAGGTTTTCCCTCACGTACACCCCTAGCTTTAATTCCGGTGGTCTTTTCCTACTTTCCGGTACCCACAACGTACAGTACCTTTCCTGATTTTCCCTTGCCTGGGCATGAATTTGTTGTTGGTATACCACCACTTCCTCAAGTGGTATCGGCGGGTTTTCTCTTGGTTCTCCCGGTGCACGCAACTCGCAGCCCTGGAGCATCTCAGCCGAGGTTTTCCCTGTGGCTGCATTTACCCGGTTTCTGATGCAAAACATTACTTCTGCAATTAGCTCTGCCCACCTGGTATGGTCTCTGCCTAGCCTAATTCTCAACTGAACTTTTAGGTCTTGGTTCCGGCGCTTGGTCAGATTCACGTGGGGGTGGTACGGTGTTCTGCTCCCCACCTCATGCAGTACTCTCTCCACTTTTGTCCTACAAACTGGGTCCCGTTATCAGTCAACACAAATTCCGGATAACCCCATCTTGGGAAAAATTCAGTTTGCATGATCTGGGCAACCGTGTGTGAATACGGGAAACACTTTGGTCCATTGGTAAACAGGACCATGATGATAATAAAAAAATATCTTTCCGCTGGTGGTGCAGGGATACGGGCCCATAATATCTAGCGCTACGGTTTTAAACAGCTCCGTTGGCAGTCTTGGTTGTTGTGGAGCATCGCTGTCTGTTCTCCGTGGCTTCCTGTTGTTACAAGTGATACAACTTTGTAAATATTTACGTAAATCCCCTTGAATTCCCAGCCAATGAAAGAATTTTTACACATTTCTGTGCATCTGTTCTGTACCTAGGTGCCCATGTTCTGGACTGTCACGTGCGTACATGAGTACAAGTTCTCGGCTTCTTTCGGTACGTAGGTTCGCCATCTTGCACAGTTACCGGGAGGTTTCATCCGAATCTCTCGATCTACCACTCTCCAATGCTCGGAATACCATGTGGTACAGTGTTGTCGACGTTGTGCAGCATCCGGGGAATTTTCCTGCGCGGTGTGAACTTCTGTGACTACATCACAGATTCAATGAAACAAGTTCACCAGGTGGTGTGGCAACAATGTTTTGCAAACCAAGAGTTTGTTTGTGTAGCACTGCAAAGTTCGTTGGTTTTCCCCGCCATGTGTTCCACCTTGAAGTCGAACTCCTGGAGCAATAAAGCCCAGCAGGCACGTTTACTTTTCCCGTTGTGCATCCCTTCCAACCAAACTAGACAGCAGTTGTCAGTTTTCAAGGTAAACTGTCTCCCTTACAGGTATGGCCAGTACTTTCTCAGTGCGTGTACAATCGCCAAACACTCTTGTTCGTTTACATAGTAGTACTTGCATTCTCTCTCACCAAACTTCGCGATGTGGTAGTTTATTATGTGCTTTTCCCCGTGTATTCCCTCCTGATATAACACGGCTCCGATGCCTTCCTGATTAGCATCTGTCTGCACTACAATGGGTAACTCCGGCTTGAACCTGGCTAGCAGATTACAATTTTGGAAAACAAGTTTGATCTCTATAAATGCTTGATCAGCTTGAGGTGTCCATACAAATTTATGTTTTTCGCATAGCAATGCGGTCAGTGGTGCAGTTATCACAGAAAAATTTGGACGAACTCCCTTAACCAATTTATTAACCCAAAAAATTTTCTGACTTGTTTACATGACCTGCGTGTGGGTTTGTTTTGAATTTCCTGTATGTGTTGTTGTTCTTGTTCAATGTCCATCCCTGTTACAAAGTGTCCCAAAAACGCCATCTTACTCATACCCAACTTACACTTGTCAACTTTGCACGTAAGCTTGTTATGTTCAAGCTGTTCAAACACGAGGTTCAAATGGTGCAGATGCTCTTCCCAGCTGTTTGACCAAACAAGTATAGCATCTAAATATGCCATCGCAAAGTCTCCTATATATCCATTGAGTACATTAACCATTAAATTCTGAAATGTTGCAGGGGCACACTTAAAGCCAAATGGCATGGCAACAAACTGGAATCTATGCCCGTCTGGCGCGGCAAAAGCTGTTTTTTTTCTGTCTTGGGGGCGGATAGGCACTTCCCAATATCCAGATGGTGTTCTTCATATTGATTACGGGAGGTGACATGTTTACAGTAATTTTGTTAAGCGGACAAAAATCAACGCAAAACATCCATTCACCGTCCTTTTTAGAGGCAAGTGTAATGCCTGAGTGTAGAGACTCTGCATAGGTTCAATCAAATTGTCATTAAGCATTTCACATATCTGCTGATTGAAGACGTGGCAAAAGAAAACAGCTGGATCTCGTGGCTTGGAGTACACTGGGTCCTCGTGCGTTGTGATGATCGCGTGTTCCATGACGTCGGTGCGCTGCAGCTTTCCCTCAGTGTGGAACACACAGCCAAACTGGTACTGCAGAAGTTGTTGGTGGCGGTGTTGCTCCCACGGCTACCATTACATGCATGACACTTCTTGCCTCACCTTGTTGATGTGTGGTAGCGAATTGCGGACGTTACGGTGGAACTCTAGTTGTTATTGCCTGGGTTAGACCTTTGCGTACAAAATTGTGACTTGCAGTAGTGTCAATGATGGTGATCACATTTTTACCCTCGAGTTCAACACTGACCCTTAATGCACGAACAGTAACGTCACTAACCTGGAACACTTTGGCACCTTCATTAGGCAGATAGTTATGACCTGGCGGTGAGATTGGTACAGGTGCTGTTTTGCCAACCTCCCACCTTAGTTTCCCGACCCGTTGCCTTGGTAATTGTTTTCCCGGTTGTTGTGGTGAAAGTTCCTTTGCCCATAGCTATGTCTCGCGTGTGTAATAATTGGCGGTGGTCGCATAACATCTGGTATTGTGGTGGGTGTTGATGTGTGGAGATTCAGCCTCGGGGATTGGTATGCCTGCCCCGCTCGCATGTCCCGTGTAAACTGCTCTAAACTTGCTCTCCGCAGATACGACCTAATGTCCGGTGTTGACAGAGCGACAATTATTTCTAGTACTCCGCGTGTCAGCTACCCTGGGTTCATACGTTTGAACAAGCCTACCTTACGCTGTATGAACTCTTCTACCCCTTCACGTTCCTGTTGCTGTTCATGGTACAACCACGCTTGGGCTTGGATGGCATCGCCAACTCCCAATAGCCGATCACAAAACTCCTCCCATGTCACACGATAGTCTCTGACTAAATTCCACCATGTGGTTGCATTTCCCCTTAGTCGGTTGACAATGACTTCAGTCCAATCTTCCCTATGTACGCAGTGTCTGTTCAACTTTTCCTCTGTAGTGCCGCGGGCACTCCGCAAGCATTCCAGTTCACAAAGAGAATATTTTAGTGAAGTATTTTCATAACTTATCAGGTTCTGCGGTGCCTGCGGCAGGAAGCTGTATCCTTTCTAGTACTGCCTGCGGTGATTTCAGCATAGCGTCACTACGATTGCTAAGCACTTTTGATGGGAAATACATCCTGTTTTTCACTATATTTTTGTCCCATGACTCCTGGAATCACGCGCTGTATCACGTGCTATTTTCCTGTCACATGATTTCAATACCACACTTTGGGGCCATGTGCAAAGTTCCAGTTCATTGGTTGACGCTCTAACCTTGCTCTCTCATTGGTTGGCGACTCTTCTCGCCATGATTTCTCATTGGTGAGAGACTGCTCATGCGCGACTTCTTGTTGAAGGGAGACTTCTCCCCACTACACTCATGTTGCTTTATTATGCCATGCATATCCTGAAGAAGAGAGGCTTCAGCAGAGGACACCACAGACTGCACATCACCACCTGGGACGACTCACCTGAGCTGCGCTGATACTCCACTCTCCTTCACCACCGTTATTATATCATGTTATTTCTTCCATCGTTCATATTTTAGTTTATGTTAATAATTACCATGTCATCTTCTGCCACATCACCAAGTAAGTAGATGTATAACTAAACGTGTAATAGTTTCAGTGTTTGATTTAATTAAAAGTGTTAAATTGACTTAGATTATTTCTTATTGAGTGTTTGTGCTCAGCCCTAGACCGCTCAGGCACCACATCTCGCGCACGGCTAAAAACATACCCAGGTCCTCGGAGTCATGGCCCGCAAAAGTTGGCAACAGTACACTTCGGTCTGGTCTGGTTAAGCCCTGTGGCGTGTAAGTAATGACTACTGGCGGCGGCGTGGGTTTCACCTCTGGTGTTTGCGGTGGCACGATCTCAGCACAGTTCGTCTTACAGCACGCATCACAGTTTATTACACCATCGCGGAAGGTGGTAAATTCTACAGGCCCTATACATCGTAAATGCAAGTCCTTTTTACACTGATGGCACTGCGCCCACTTTACTTCCGCCCGTCACATTTGGTGCATGCGCACAGGCGTTGTTCTGATAGCGTAGATGCTGTATCAGACATATACTGGCATAACGGTTGGTCCCATGAATTTTCTGCAAACAAATTTACCTTGCTTAGTCTGCCACAATGTACACAGCGTTCGACCGGCATGTCTAAGTGGTTCGTGTTCGCGAGTGTCGCGGTTGCTGACGCGGAAGTCGTGAGGCCTTCTCGCGGATGACATGACGCGGATGAACACACTGGCCCCACTTGGGAAAGCCAATTGATGCCCTCGGGTAAGACACGAGACAAACAATGACACAAATTACTTACTGATGGAGGGTGCCAGCGGTGTTTCCCAGTCACCGCATTGTTGAGACTCAGGGTTCTCAGGGATGCTATGGGTTCTGTGTGTCCGTCTCACCCGAGTGTACTTACGATACACTTTGCAATACTAAACATTTTATCACTGTAAAAATAGTGTGGCAAGGACATTATAACTACAAATAAAAGATTGGAACACTGCGAGACTTACTTTTTATTTTACCGCTCATACAAATAACGTGGCAAGCAATTTAATGACGATAAACTTGGACGTGTCTAACTAACTCTGTTTGGGTGCTCCCCAGCCTGCAATTACTCTAGCGCACTCCTATGTGAATGACTTCACAGTGGTGTTTGAAAACACAATCTTCACAAGGGAAAGGGGTCGACAGCCGCTAGGATGGACTGACGATTTTCCCTGAAGATAAGACATGGAGAATTACAAGAAGAATCAATACATGAACACGTGTGATTATTTAGCATCACTAATGCGGACTCGTCGAGGCTCGCCCTCCAGCATGTGGTTAGTGTGGTGACGGCCTATACTCATAGCCGGCTAGGACTGAAATAATATCACAGTACAAAATTACACAAATGTCAATGAAACAAGATGACAGCAGAACAACTGTCTGGTGGGAATTTACTTCCACCCCATGATCATGCTTCAGTGTTCAACAGCAAAGACACTTAAGTTAGTATGTTGTTTTTTTTTTTTTGTGGTTAGGTATATTCAATACACTTTGAACCAAACATTTGTAAATATTTTATGATCTTGTAACCACACTCCTTATTGTTTCTTGCACAAATATTAAAATTACAGTACAGTCTATTTGCAGTTAGTTGAGCACTTTTGAGAGCCCTGCTTGCACAGGATCTATATTTCTTCTCATTTTGTATTCCTTATGCAATACATATATATGATTAACACTGCTTTGAACCATCTCACTCTATTAATGCATCATCCAAATGGAAACCAAGTAATATTTAAAAAATTAAATGTGGTAATAATGTGCAAATTTGTGCTCATATGTATGTGTAAAAAAAACCATTAATCTTCAACAGCCATAAATTTACATTTGCACTCACAATATGTCAGGTCTTACAAATAATTTTTAAATTTGCTGCCAGCTTAACTGGGTTCTGCATGCCAGTGCATACTGTAGAATAGGTGGATTTGAATTATAACATTGGTTGATTTCAACCAAAGTGCTCACTTTACACTTACAGTGAACTGCCAATACATACATTGTACACAGGATTTCCACTATGTACATGTCAACACTGCAACATCAAATGGTAAATTATATTACTTAAGTGGTTACAAATTAATACAAGTATTCATTATAGAACTCCCATAGTCCAAAGAATACATAAAATGTAAAAGAGCACAAAAATATGCTTTACCAGTACATATTTCACATTTATCTTACGTGGTACCTTGTTTTTTTCTGTAATATGTTCTCATTACCTGGTATACATATTAAGGTAAGTACGTAATAATTGGTGCTTTTACAACTGCAGGTTACATTTCTTACCTTTCATTTTGAAATGTAAATATGACATTGTACTGCCACAATAGAAGAATCAAACACTGCAAAATAAGCAAGAGATATTGAAATCACAATAACTGTTAAAATTATATTCCACAACTGCCTACAACAACTACTTTCCTTTCTATTCTTCTCACGCAATATATTTCAGTTCCTGAAAACTGGTAACTATAAAAATATATTACTAGTTCGCATTACTTGTGTATGTTAGGTATCTAACTAACATAGTTAGTTCCATGTACAGTAACTCTTTAACTGCTACGTTGCTGAAAACAAAATCATTCTGTAATAGGCTTAATCTGATTCTTCTGCACACATTTTGAAAGAGTGTGTTTGTTCATGTGACAGCATGTTAATTGTGATTACTTCATGTTTGTGTATTGCAAAATATTAACAGTACATTTTGTTTCCTTTTCCATGTACACAGACAAATCTGTTTGGATAACAAATTGTACCAATAAATATTTTCAGCACTACTGGAAAATTACTTGGGGAAAAACCACAAGTTTACAAATTATGTTCCATCAGAAAATACTTGCTTTTTAAAAAATGTGACAGTTACCAATGTAAGAAACAAACAATAATGGTGTACTGTACATAAACACACCAAAATACAATTTTGATTTTTTCAATGAAATATATACAGACAACACATATGGCTTACCTGGTTCCACTGATGTGTCATTTAGGTTGAACCGAATTTCTGAGGTGGGAGAGTCCATCTTCCTTTTCTTTCGACTTTTGCGCTGGTTTGTGTTGCTACTTGTTGTAGGGAGATTCTGTGTAAGCTACAACACCTCTCAGCAAACTATAAATGAGAAAAAATTCTGAAACCCTCTAATGCTACACAGTATCACATTCAAGCAAGAAATGTATCAATTTCACATGTTTGTGGAAATACTACAGTACAATTCAGATCACGATGGAATTTTACTATGGATTAGATTTCTCAAATATTTACTATCATTTACACAGTAACAATGATTACAATGATTTATTACTGCACAATTTCAATACAAAGCAAAATAATTTCGTAACATTAGCTGATATTAATGTATAATGATGTCTTCCTTGAAACATGAAAACTCTGCTGCCAAGAAAATTCTAGAATCAAATATAAATAGATCCTTGATGCATGCATTGTGTATTTAATGTGGGTTGCCAGGAATTTTTAAAATATACTTGACCTGGTGTATCATGCATCTGAAATGATCTGCTAGTAAAATCACACGGCACGTTCACTGCTAGTTACAGCTGCAAGAAATGTTGCAAGTTCTGCGGAATAAACTGTTGCTAATGACACTGTTTTCTTTTGAAGAGGACTTTAATTGTTAAGTTTACGCAACATGGCTTTGAGATATTAAAAATGATACTTTTGAATGCATCCGTAGAAATTGCGCCATATTTTGTGCGCCTTTTTCATATCTACTGTTGTGAGAAAATCTTTTTATTCCAATGGCAATGCGTGTTAATTTTATAAACAGCACAACATTTGGGCCTAGACATATTTCCTGAAACCACCTTTGCACTTCGGCTAATATTGGTCTACTAACAGGGAAGATGTTACCAACTATTTTTTCTGTTGCAATTGTTGCATTGCAGCTGAATGATATGCAGTGTAAATCGCTGCTGCAGCACTTTGCCCACTAAACATGCACACAGCTTTGCATTTTTGTTAGCTGGCACCATTGAGTATTTCCATCAATTATCATGCTTTTTGGCATGAACAATTTTTGATTACAAGATTAAGCATGTTTTTCCCCCTTAAATGTAGGCCTAGCCAACTTATTTTGCCTATTCATTTATTTTCCTAGGTCAATTAGGCCATGTTCCAATTGGCAGAGCAAGTACTCTCTTGCCCACTCCTGAAATCACAGAGAGTCCCCTCTGTTGTCCCACCTCAGACGAGAAAGCACGAGAAGGTGAGTGAACAACAATGTACATTCGCTGCTCATTCTCGCACCCTTTACAGCAGCCATGTTCTTTTCAAGTCCAACCTCAAGTATTCAGACAAACTGTATATATTTGGTTTTTACAGCAGCCTTAGAAATATTTTATCGACTTTACATAATAATTTTGCTTGTGAAATGCTTAATACCAACCATATTCCATATGATACGAAACACAAAGAATTATGAAGTGATAATAATCAGGTTTCGTTTAAGTTAGGTGATCACGTCATATTAAACAATCTGCTTTTCATATAATAATTTAATTTTTGACCAATCAAAAATACGCTATGTAAGATCAAAAGTTGATATAAAAAAGCACCAACTTAAAATTATTTGAGGAATGGGAAAGAACAAGCAATATTTAATTTTTCAATAATTCTTACCATTGCCATTGCAGAAAATTTCTGTGATTATTTATATTATTAATTTCATTATTTAATAATGCTGAAGGTTAGCAGAGAGCATATACCCTCTATAGAGGTTAGGTTATGATAGGATAGCTATTAATAAATGCAATAAAAAACTATATTAACCTAAATTTCTGATAGTTTCCAAAACAATTTGTTTCCTTTTATTTTTCGAAAGTGTCACTCCAGTACAAACCAACCTACACCTTTCACGTTAAGGGCTATCAAACTTTGCAAGGCCCTTCTGTGTACAAGATTATAAATAGCCGCTGTGACATTCAACCAGCTTTGTTCTTACCCCTGAGAAAGCAAATTTGGGTTGCGAAAATCTTCTGTTCTGATATGGTCTTGGTGTATAAACTGCCTGGCACTTTTTTTTATGATTACACCCAGGTGTGCTCAGGAAAATTAAGGGGTAAAATGAGCGACAAATATGTACATAATCGTACTATTTTACCACAAAATATGTTAAATTGCAAAAAGACGTAACTGAACAATACCTACATTGACAATATTAACAATACAAGCTATACATACGATAGTGGGGAGGGCTATCAAGATCAGGGAAATTGTAGGGTAAAAGTACGAAAAATATATATGTAATAGTTATATTTTTTACAAAAAGATGTTAAATTGCAAAAAGACCTAACTGAACAATACCTACATTGACAATATTAACAATACAAGCTATACATACGATAGTGGGGAGGGCTATCAAGATCAGGGAAATTGTAGGGTAAAAGTACGAAAAATATATATGTAATAGTTATATTTTTCACAAAAAGATGTTAAATTGCAAAAAGACCTACCAAACAATACCTAAATTGACAATGTTACCGATACAAGCTACAAATACGATACTGGGTATGGTTATGAACATCAGGGAAACTGCAGGATAATACGTGCTCAAATACGTACATTTTCGTCATATCAAATTTCATCAAATGCTGTATTGGCGATACAGCATTTGATCAGACAGACACATCTGCTCAATTGTGGCAGGCCTTTAGGAGTTTTGGGTCTAATTTTGGATACAATCCCAAAGGTTTGTTTACGTGTGTGACGTAGTTAATGATGTCAGGATATTGGCCTATAGGAGAATAGGTTGGTAGTAGTTGCAATGAGTAAAGCAGTAATTTGCAACAGCGGAGGAATTTAGTTTTCATAAGTTGTACGAATGTATATATATGCGTATTGTAGAAAACAACTGAAAATATGCCTCATGTGAGTTTCGCGTAGTTTAAAATTGTAGCAGTGTGTGTTTATTAATGTTGAAGAAAAGATTATAGGTACGCATGAGTTTATGGTGTTAGATGATAAAGTGAAATAATCAAAGAACTGTAGGGCGTACGAAGAGGTGTAAGAATCAGAAGGAGGGTAAGTAGGAGTGTAGTTATGTACAAATACGAAGGATAGAGTAGAATGTGTTAGTTTGTTGTTAGGTACGAATACGGACGGATATAGAATGGAAAGTGAGGCAGGGACTAGCTGGTTAGGGAGGAAAAGAGTGAGGAATAGGAGTTCTTCTAGTAGAACGGACAGCTGTGATAGGGAGAAAAAAGGAGGTACCTAGTAGTATTGTGATGGGAGTCGCAATATGTTGCTTAATGAATATATTTAAAGATATAATGGAAGGGATTATGTATCTACAAGAGAAAGGATGTATAGCGAAACAACCTAAATGTGAGAAATGTGGGAAGGAAATGATATTAACCAAAGTCATTGAAAATTGCACCAAGGATTTGAATATATGGAGGTGCAGGAAGGATAAAAAGTGGTTGAGCATACAAAAAGAACGTTGGTTCAAAAAGTCAAAATTAAATTTTATGCAAATATTCAAATTTGTTAGTTGTGGAGATCGGGGATTGAATATACTACACACGACACCAACATTTCCAGAAAGGTGGTAATACATTGGTTCAGTTTTGTAGTGAGGTTTGTTCTAAATATGTCAGAAAACAAGGGAAGGTTGAGGTGAGGGTAAGGTGATGGAGAGAGATGAAAGTTGTTTCGGGAAACGAAAATAAGGTAGAGGGAAGAAGATGAAAGGATTGTGGGTGTTTGGAGGCAAAGAGTGAGGAAGTGGAGGAACGGGAATGTTTTTGGAGGTAGTGAATGACAGGAAAAAGGAGACACTATTAAATATAATAAAAGACAGTATAAGTGAAGGAACGACCATATGTAGCAATATGTGGGCCAGTTATAGGTGTTCAGACATTTTAGGATTTAAGCATCTTACTGTCAATCACAAGTATCAATTCGTCGATTTTGAAACTGGATGCTGTACAAATACAATAGAGGGATTTTGGAACGCTATTAAGCACAATGTAGGCAAGGGCAAACGCAAAAACAAAATATGTTGCAGAGCATCTGGACGAATATGTATGTAGAAGGAGTGTGCCCAGAAAAGAATGTATGTTTGAGGCATTTGTAAATGTAGTGAAAGCCATACATGATCCAAATAAATATGATGTATTTGATGCTGGCTAACAGCCAGCGGCACTAAAGCACATGACGGCGCTCACCACACTCGTGACACGTGCACAAGGAGGCTCTAATTTGAACTTTCCTCCAATGGAATATTATTTGTAAGGTAAAATGTATCTTCTTTATTTTTCAGGGTCTAAAATGTCTTAAAGTGTTTTAAAATGTATGTTTTGCAATACTGGAAAAGGTTTGCTTATAAATTCAAACCATGCGCAGCGCGGAGATTAAGGACAGTTCTACTCCGGCCAGAATGCCCTAATAAAAGACATTCAAAGAAGATGAGAAATTACAAATTAATATGTGTAATGTCAATTAATATTTTAATTTCCAAAGTGCCTTTTTTATTTTTCAATAGTAAAATATTTTAATCTGTGTGCATAGCACTTCTGCTTATGTGAACCCCGTAGGCAGCCATGGTAGGTCCATGGGATACTTGCCTCTGGGAAGTCTGTCTAGGAGAGCTGGCGAGGTAAGACACTGTCACATATGCACTACAACTTTTAAGCACTGATGTAGATTTCCATAGTACTTTTAGTATACCGGCTAACATTTGCTTTGCGTACATTTTGCCAGACATTCCCCAGTATTATGCTTCCGCTTAAATAATAATTTGCACCATTGCGGCTTTTTCAAAACTTAATCAAGGAGGAGGAGGAGAAATATGTCAGAGAGGTCAAGTGACCCACAAAACTTGTATCAGGCACCATCTGCTACTGCTAAAGGCATTCCATTGTAATTCCTGTATTATTGCTGCATACAATTTTAAGGGCTTAAATTTCATGTATGTATTTAAGGGTATTTTTCATGTTTGATCATTTTATGGCCACATCACATATGACCACGTTGTCAGATATCGCCAAGTACATATCTGCACCTTCAATGCGTTTTCAGGGCTTATTTGTGTAATATCACGTGTGCCATAATTTATTTCAAGATTCTGTGCATTTTTGTTCAAGCTTCCATGTAATTTTTACGTAAATTGGTACTTGTTGTGTATGACCATGTTGTCACTTTCATGTTTGCTTTCTCCACCATTGGGCATGCTACTACAAGTTTGTAAATGCTTTAGTCGTAAAGGGAATAATTTTTCCAACTGAAATACGAATTTGTCTGAAGTTAATTTGCCATCTCTACGAAGAAATATTGAAATTTTACCCACACCACGTGGTCCGCTACAAACCGTATCCAGCGGCATCCGCGTCATCTAAACTTGCTTTCACACATGTAGGTGTTTATTATGACTACTCATCTTGTGCCCCATTGTGTTCCATTGATAGTTATGTAATTTTGTAATTTGTGCACAGTGATATTATTTCCGTCCTAGCCGGCTATGTGTGTAGGCCATCACGACACTAACAACATGCTGGAGGGCGAGCCCTGACGAGTCTGCGCTAGTGACGCCAAATAATCACACGTGTTTATGTATCATCTGTTGATTCGACTTGTAACTCTCCGTGACCTATCTTCAGGGAAAAATCGTCAATCCACCCTAGCGACTGTCGACCCTCTTCTCTTGTGAAGACTGTATTTTTAAGCACCATGGTGAAGTCATTCATATAGGTGTGCACTAGAGTAATTGTGGGCTGGGGAGCACCCAAATGGAGTTAGCTAGACACTACCAAGTTTCATCATTAAATTGCTTGATACATCATTTGTATGAACAGTATCAATAAAAGCAAGTATCACAGTGTTCCACTCTTTTATTTGTAGTGACAGTGTCCTAACCACATGTGTTTTTCAAGTGCTAAATGTTTAGTAAAAGTTTAGTATTTCAAAATGTATCATAAGTATTCTCGTGTGAGACGGACACACAGAACCCACAGCATCCTTGAGAACCCTGAGTCTCAAGACTGTGGTGATTGGGAAGCACCTCTGGCGCCCATATCATCAGTAAGTAATTTGCATCACAGTTCGTCTCGTGTCTCACCCGATGACACCAAATTATATAAAGATAGCGGATTAGTGGTGAGGGGGGGGGGGGAAACTAAAATAATTAAAACAAACTTTAAATAAATGAAAAGAATAATGATTTGTAGAAAAATTTAAGGCTATACTGAAAGTATTGCTAGTACAATAAATATACATTGGCTATAGTATAGTAGAGCAAAATAATAGTTTCAGAGATGATGTTTATATACAGTATGCGTGAGTAGCTATAATACCTTACAATGGATGCAGTGACAAAATGATGCACAGATAAACGAAACAAATGTGCAACCTAATTCGATTACATTATAGGTATACTGAGAGAACGTGCCAGCATTAGTTTACGACTGTAATGTACCCGCCGGACATGGGTGATGTAGCAGTGCTTTAATGCATGTTTTATTGGAATTCATAGTGTTTCATGTGTTAATTCAATTGATTGTGTGATAATAGGAGAGTTTATATGGTGTTATATAGAAGGGAAATGTTTAAAACAAATATATGTGTGGTAATGTGAGTGCGTAGAGGGTGTCAATAATTGAAAGCGGGTTGATGTGTGCTTCATTATATATGTCGCATGAGTGTGACAATTAAATGGGTGAGTAACAATTGAAATATATTATAGTTGCTATTGGTTTTACGTGTGTAGTATTGGTATTAAGTGTGTGAGTGTTTTAATTGTGTGGAAAAACAAGTGATAAATATATACGTAATAATTATATTTTGTGGTCAGGGTGCATTGTGGGTCAAACTGACCCAGTCATCCTTAAACACAACTTATTGATCCCTTTTTGTCATTTTATCATTGGTAAAAGGAATATTATGATTTAGTAACAATAACATACAACATCAGGATACTTCATTTTCAACATAATAATAATTTCAGGTGATAACACGAATGTATAAAATCACATAACAAACATAGGAAAATATTTTCTCTCTCGAATGTTTAAAATATAGCTAACAAAAGTCAGAGTAAATTTATCATTATTCATCTAGTATTGCCTTTCTGAAATTAGCATAAACTTTCAACTATGAAAAGGATCTAAAATGTAAGTTCTTCACAAGAAATATATAAAGTCATAAAACTTAATCATAAAAAGTATAAAAAATTACGACTAGTGCAAAAACAAGATTCAAACAAAATAACTGAACAGAAGTTAAATGGTTAAAGTTAAAATTCCTTGCAAAGAAAAAAGAATGTCAAAATGACTTGCGAAGAAACTAGATTGAAAAACGTAAACATGAACCAGGTCAAGACTTCAAAAATATTCTTGAAAAAAGAAAGAAAGAAAAAATAAATAAATAAAGAGGAGTCCAGTGGGATTCCGTGATAATGAAAAAAAGGAAAGTAAAAACAATCATATGCTATATCATCTCTTGCAAGGAGGATGTACAAACTTTACGGGAGCACTCAAGGCATACTGGAATCTCACAATGGACGCATGCAAAAGATGTTTTCTTGTCTTTCCCAGATGGACACAAATAATATCTTTTTCTCTTGTCCAATTTTCGATCTTGTGGCACAACTCTAGCTATTGATGGTTAGAAAGAAGAGTCAATTTCTTGTAGAACATGTATCAATTTGCGCAGGTCTATACTCAAATTCCTGTTTTGTAGTCTATCTCAGAGGTGAGGTGTTATAAGCTGTATAGCGATTTGTTCAATGAAATCAAATCGGTCCATATTTGGGGTTTTCTTGAAACACAAACACAGAATAAAACTGTTGATGACCGAGATGTTGAGCACTTGGAAAAAACAGTGATATGCCACTAGCAGTTTTTTGAGTGGCTGAGTAGTAGGCACATTATTGGTCCAAGCTATCAACTCCTCCTTTGGTTTTATTATAAAAAACGCCGATCTCAGTTTTTTCTTTCTCGTCCCATTCTTTGGAGTGATGCATTGAGGAGAGAAACACCATGGCTCTATTTCTATGTTTAGGCAAAACATAGCTCAAAATAGTGAGATCAGGAGTAAATCCATACAAAAAAGACCCAGGTTCACATTTCCTATTGGGTTGAAATTCTTTAGGAATCTCTCTTTTGTTCTTTTTTTCATTGTGTCCACATTCGCTAGGTTCTTCTCTTTCACGACATTGGCTAGTTCTACAGATGTGAACCAACTGTCCGTAGTAACGTTTCTGCTGTAGCTGCCGACTAGCAGTGGAATGAGTGGCAGAACAGCCTGTGTTGGCTACTGGCAAACTTGTTCATCCAGGGGCAAACCACCCCATCAGTCCCTTTCCCAGCATAAATGTACCCATTGTAAAAGTAACCCTTTTTGCATCACATGAAGATACAACTTTTATGCCATACTTGTCTGGTTTCTTAGGCATAAACATGATGAAACTACACCAGTCTCTATATGGAATCAACTTTTCATCGATGAAAGTGCATTCCTCAGGACAATATAAATCCTGACAGATGGTTAGAAATTGCTCAAAGAATTTACTGATCAGAGCTAGTTTGTTTTCTTTTTTGCTTTCTTTGGAGGTTTCGTGGTCATCAAAGCGATCATAGTGAAGAAGTGAGTCAAATTGTCTGTTAGACGTTATGGCACGCTAAATTTGTCTGTCAAAAGATGTAGATGTAGATTTATTCCGCAGATTTTCTTGATTCCCTTTGTATATCATGATAAGCATGAGGCACCTAATCAAAACATTCATTTCATTCATGCAAGTTGGCCTATAATACGATTGGTCAAGTTTCTCCTCGGGGCTTGCATTTCTCACAGAAACTAGTTTTTATTAATGTGGGTCACAATGTTGTCGATCATCTCGTATGAAATGAACGATGGGTAAATATCGATAGGTTGAGGTGTAGGACTCAACTCACGAACTGTTCTACTCATTCCAGGCAAACGACCCAAACAAAGAATATTGTGAGCAGGTATACGTTGGCAACGAGGAGGCTCTTTTGATGACCATTTGAAAGGAACTGGAAAAGCTTTGGTTTTCTTCCCATAATAATTCTCAGGCTTAGAAGTATTTGATGTGGAAGGTGCAGGAGCATCAGGTGCTCAATCAACAGTCCGAGCCCGGGGTTTTGTAGATGGAGCTGAAGAAACTGCAGGAGTATCTTCATCGAATGAAGATGAAGTATCTTCATCGGATGGCTCGTATTCACTATCAGAATCATCAGAAAGTGCACCTCCTTCTTCTTCAGCTAAATCCTTGAGGGGTGCTTGAAAAATGCCTTCATCATCGGAATCAGAATAATGATTGGGTGGTAGGAAAACATTACCAGAACCATGGGTGGATGGTTGGAAATCACCTTCCTCATCTACATGAATGGGTTGTTGAAGAACTTCATCAACATTATCTAAATTTGAAGGGTCTTAAGCGGAATGTTCAGATGAAAAAAGGAGTCTACTTACCCGTTCTGCAAAGTCGGGTTTGAATGTGTGTTAAGTGAAAAAAATATATCCAGTTCATAGCCATCCGCACTGTAGAATATGTAACTTATATTGATAATAATCCCAATGAAGGAATTCTCGGTTAGGTCTTTATATGTTAAATTGCAAAACGTCGTAAGCAAACAATACATCATTTGACAATAATATCAATACACTACACACACACAAACGTTACTGTGGTAATGTCAGATATTCAACCATACTCCACTTGCAATATCAAATACTGTTCAAGTCTATGCATAAATTGTACAGTTACCCAGAGTCCCAGCCCAACAGGGGAGTAAATCCCCAAAACAGTGATTCAACCTTGTCAGCAATTTTTTTTGGTGGCGACACAAAGTGTCAAGCATCAGCAAAGCTTGGAGATTTCCCATAAATGAATTTCGTGCATAGCACATTCACACTGGAAAATTGTGTGTGCGAGTCTGTGTGTATTGGAAATATTGTGAATTTTGGTATTGCTTGGTTAGGTAGTTTAGCATTTTAATGTAGTTTTGTGCTATTTGAAATATTATTTTAATTTTGTAACATGAAAACATGTTTAATTTCAAACAGATCGAACTGAACATTTACCTAAAATTACAATATTGCAAATAGAATTTACAAATAAGATAATGGGGAAGGCTATGAATTCGAGGGAAATTGCAGGATGAAATTTGATCATGAAATGTACATAATATTTTATTTGTTTTACCCCGCAATTTCCCTGATCTTTATAGCCCTCCCAACTATTGTGTCTGTAGTTTCAGGGTGGCTACAAACAGGGAAAACTGGGAAGTTCTGCATAATGCCACAAGATATATCATTCTTACCGAAATACATTTCTTTTATGCAAATAACTGAATAGCTGATGTGTGTTTTAGACCATGTGATAAAGAAAACAACATTTACCTTCATAAAGTTTTTCTTTCCGTTCCAATTTCCACAACTTTTATAACAGTAAAAACATACTGCACATGCGCAGCTTGGGAGGAACGTGGAAACGAACTGTGAATATGCTGGGCGAAGCCCCCTTCACTCCCACCATTTTCTGTTTGGATGTGTTTACAAAGTGTATGTGTGAATATGAATAAGTATTTGATAGGGCCTATAGGTATAAAGTTTTATGGTTTGAACATTATTGTGCATGAGATGTGTTAAAATGTTTAGTGTGTGTTACGTGGGCATACCAAGCTTTTGGTAGTTAATATAGCTTGAGCATAAGTATTTTTCCATGCTGTGCCTGTGTGAGGAATAGTGTTGATTTACTACGTCGAAACACACGAAAACTGTGTTAAATGATTCGTGGTTCTTGAATACTAAGTTTTGGGACTGGTTGTGGGAATGTGTAGGTGATGCAATTTAAAAACTCAATTTTAGATACATGGGATTTTATGTTCATGTTAATAATGTAAATATTTTAGTGAATCATAGGTGTTGGTAAAGAGCAAAGTTCTTTTGGAAACTTATATTTTTTGTGGCGAAATTTAAAAACTGAAAGATTTCGTAAAAGAACTTAGTATTATGTTCTACTTCTGTGGTGAAATCTGAAGACAGAGTACGGTTAAACCTTTGGTTAAGTAATACTATCCTTGAACACTTATTTGATTAACATGGGATGTTGTTTTAAGGAATTGTCCAGGAAAAGTCAGTAAATTTTTTAGCACAAATTTTGTATGTAACATGAGTTTGCATTGGTAATATTGTCTATTTCAGTAATATGGTATAGGGTAGTACACTTGGGCGGATGGGCTCAAGTGTACGATCCGCTACCATAGGTGGTATATGGTCGTGCACTAGAGTGGATGGGCTCTAAGTGTATTACACAATATCATATGTGGTGTCGGGTCGTACACTAGAGCGGATGGGTACTAGTGTACTCGCCGATACCTTATGTGGTATCGGGTAGTATACTAAGAGCAGATGGGCTCTAGTGTATTTCGTGATACCAACGCCAATAAATGTTGAAAGTGTTCCCGCCGAAAACCCCCACATTCCAGTGTATGCCCCATTATGTTGTCGTAGGTATGGGATGGGGCAATAGTAAAAAAACATATGACACCAACACCATGCTGGTGACGTCATAACATGCGTGTAAACAACATGGATCGGGTTCTCTGGTTCTACACTAATCCCGGAGTTTTCTTACTGGAATGCTACTGTGATTGTAGGACCACCTTAAGGCACGTTCTACAATGACACGCACAAGGATACATATCACGGAAGCGCATGCAGAACACACTCCGTTTTAGTCTACAATGAGATGCATGCGGACATGGATAACATACGGATACATGCTAGAAAGGTGGGCATCTCCCAACTATTCCGTATCCGTGAATCCATGTAGCAAATAGGAATCAAGTATTTGGTTTGTTTATATTCGTTTTAATTGCCATCGTGGTATACACTGCAACACGTACTTAGATTTGCTGTGGCAATAATCATTTTTGTTTTAATACATATGTGCACATGGTTCAGTAGTATTTATGCAATTTTAAACACTGTAAAAACATACAAACTGAGATGTGTATATTATGAAACCTATAGGTATTATTAATTTGCAACAGCTGAGTATTTTTGATTCAGTAAGTTGCAAAACTGTATGTTTCTTCGTATTGTAGAATGGTTAAACAAAAAGATGATCCCAAGTATTAATCGCCTTGTTCCGCTTGCGTTTCTGAGTCCATTTTCTTACGTACCCGTGCATTGTAGAACGGGCCTAAGAATACGTAACAGGAAACGAGTGTACAGCTTGTGACCATGCGCAAGTATATTAAAACAAAAATTATAATAGCCACAGTTAATCCAAGCGCATATTGTCTTTCATACCACAATGGTTACGAGAATTACCGTAACATCAAAACAATAAGTTCCCTTGTGTGACGTCTGTAATAGCTGTATAGGTTATCTTACCAAGGTATACATCACATTCCCATAAAGTACTTCCCGCACTAACTACAGCAACTTGAATTATTGAGGAGAACTCTGTACAGCCTTCTCATATATGTTATGTATTTCCCATATTTAACCAATCATAACAATTTTATGGGCCAGGTGCAACAGCACTACGATCATAACAACACTAGCACCACAACAAACAAAACACAAACCAAACTCAAAGAAGATGAGAGAAAGACATATACGCCAAGGCTAACATTTGGTACCAAAGAACTAACACTAATGTGCTGCTAACTCTGTTCATTCGACGGGAAGCTTTCGAAAACAATCGTAATAAATTGTAATATTACCAAATATGGTAGAAAGACAATACGGGAAACTAGCCGACAAAAACGAAGAGACACTGATGCCAGCACTTTTAGTGGTTTGTGCTGTTCGTACGATAATGAGCTGTGCATTGAATGAGTAGTTTTGAGTATTTTGGATGCATTTTAATTCAAATTTTTTTCACTTGAGTGATTATTTATTACGACAGGAAATATTTGTGTATAGTCCATTCCCGATTGGAAGCAACTTATGAAAATCAACCTTTGAAAAAACACTAGTCAAAACATGACAACCTGTTTTTTTAATAACCTGTATTCCACAAATACATATCATTATGATTAACTTTAGAGTACTGTATTATTGAATAAGCGTAACTTTACCTTAATATATTTTATAACTTGTAATATTTATTTCTTTTTAAACATTAATTAACAACAGCGAGAGCAGCGACATGTTGGCAACGGATGGTAAGAAATAGTTCATAGTTAAAATATTATATTAACCTAGTATTTTAGTACACTATTTGTAATTTAAATGGTGCCTATTGAAATATTTAAATATTTAGGTAGCCCCGATGGCAACATATCTCATTTTTACGGTTTAAAATAACAGCGGAATATATCATGAGTAGGCCGTAACGGTACGGTGTTGTTTTATCGAGCGAAAGCAATTTTGAAGCAACTGTCTGCTGAGCGAGCTTTGTCGCTCTCTCTCTCTCTCTCTCTCTCTCTCTCTCTCTCTGTCTGTGTTTCTTTCACACTCGGGAAGTTTCACTTCGCTAGTACGCAAAAATTGTACCTGTTTTCAATTGTAGCATATTTCATAATTATTATAAGCAAAATAATGATTTTTGAATTTGTAATTTACAATTGAAAAGAGATTTTAATGTTTGAATACTTATTTTAATATATTTAGATATGATGGCGGGGCAGAAACGAAGTGAAGTTGGCAGACATGGCGAGCCATGACATTGAGTGCTGCTTTGTTACCAAACGAAGCGTAAATTATTAGTGAAGGGAAATATAGTTCACTAGAATGAACTAGGTCGTTCCGAACTAGTCACATTTGAGAACTATCTCTGCCAACTATCTCGCGCTGTGTGTCCTGCAGTTCCTTACCGATTTGCGACTCATGTCACTACAGTTCGAGGCAGTGCTGAACGAGCGAAAACATAGATACCGATAGATAGAGGAAGATAGATAAGAAATAAGCACGTTACGATGTGGCCAGTCACTGTTGGTGGGATAGCCGGAGGGGGATAGCTGCAGGGAGCGACGAACGATGGATTATCTGAGCATGCACAGTGGCGCACCTGGTGTAGTTACTGGTACTGAGAGAATGACTGACCGATATAACAAGAGAATAGTTCTTTTATGTCACAGTGAACTATGCACCTTGTTCCTTTTCAAGACCAATTCAAAACGAACTGGTAGTTCGTGAACTACCAATTTAAATTATACTTACACCACAAAATACTTCAAATTACCACATCATGTTTGTAGATGTTGTGTTTTTTAAACCTACCTAAGCAAGTTACAATGTTGTGTTAAATCTGTGTTTCTATGAGAGTAATGAATATACTGTTACGGTGTGTTCCATTAACCGCTGCATGTGAAAGTGCGTGGCATGGCTGTTTGGTGATAGTTATGCTGGATCTGCGTGTGCGTGATTTAAAATATTTGATGTGAATTGTTTATACATTGTAAATGTGAACTGTTTTTATGATGAAGTTTTTTATTTATATCCACGTATGTCTATTTATCACAACTTTGTACCTTTGCCCTGGGTGTTTGAAACACAGCCGTGTAACATGATTTACCACCAATCCAAACAAAATAACCAAACCCAGCCCCAATAAATTTCAATAAACCTAATACACAGTTAGTAGCAATACATATAAATATGAGTGGAATAAAAGTTACGGTAGGCTTATTTGAGTGCAAGTTCACCACTATATTTTAATTTTTTATTATATAAAATGAGCGACACGAGTTGCGTGCTTGATTCTAATGTCACTTTTTCGTTGGGCTGTCTAGTCCTTCGTTATTCGAACTGAGGCCGTCCTTTTAAAGAAATAACCCAAAACATATCAATAACAAAAAGTTAAATACTACATTTCATTACCCTGTAGTTGTAACAGTGTTTAACACAGTCGCTGTAAAATATTAACGTGCATTATGTGTAATGTGCTATATCGTGGAAAACAAATATGTTAATGTAACGTAACCGTAAGAACTATCGTTAATTCAGCCATTTTTAAAACGTTATAAGGCTGACCTAAATAATGTTATAGGCCTAAACTGTGAATATTAGTAAGAAATTGTTTTTGAAATAAACCTAAGACAGAATTGTTTGAAAATCTGAAAACAGTAAACAACACATTTTATGAGTATAAAAGTAGAAGTCACATTTTAATGTTTATGTTTAGGTGTAGCAAAAGTATACGAACACATGTACACACATAAGGGCATGTAAACATTGATTTTGACATATGCTACAGGGCAGTCATATGGCAATGTTTGTTTACATTTGGCAGAAGGATACGAAATGGGCCTGCAAGTAGATATTTAGCAGGGCTCCGAGAAAGTTGCTTCCAATGGGGAATGGAATATAGTTTTTGGCTGCAACAAATACAACATTGTGAACTACAGCAAGTCCTTCTTAAGATTTTCAAAGGATACTAGTCGGAAGTACACACGCTGTAGTGGATAACATTCTCCATTCGTGTTTTTATTGCAAATTCCATTCACACAAACCTTAATTTCCTTAAATACTGTTTTGTTGTTTCCTAGGTACAAGCAATGTGTGCAAAAATGTAAGAGCAGGCATGGATGTAATGAAGGAAAAAGGAACTGGCTGTTTATACCTACATGAGAATAGTGTGTCCCAACCTTTTCAGAAAAGAGGATTTTCGCAACCAAAATTTGCTTCCACAAGACCAAGAACGAAGTCACTTGAGTGTTGTAGCTGCTATTTATAATCTTGTACACTGAAGGGTCTTGGTAAGTTTGATAGCCCTTAACCTGAAAGGTGCAGGTTTGTTTTTATGGGAGCGATTCCTTCGAAAAATAAAAGTAAGCAATGTTAACAAACTCCACATTCGTCTATTAAACTGGCTGAAGTCTCTTGTTTATGTGTGTGTTTAGTTCAGCAAGTTGAGCTAGGGATATAATTGATTGATTGCTTCAGAAAAGTTGTTTACATAGGTATGTGTGTTGATGATTGCTCGTACAATGTTTACATAATCAGTGTTCATGTATTAAACTGGTTGGAGCCTCTTAAGTGTTTGTATAGTTCAGCAAGTTGAGCTACAGATAAAATTGATTAATTGCATCAAAGTAGCGTTTTCATATTTGTGTCGGTGATTGCTCGTACAATGTTTACATATTAGCCCAAACTTATGCACCAAGCCAGAGTCCCAGTATCAGCAGGGTAATAAATACAAAAAAAAAATATTCAAGGCGTGTTGGCAATTTATTTTAGGTGGTAACGCGAATCTTAATGCATCAGCGAAAGTGGGAGTTTCCACACAAATGATTGTAATGTATAGCCTATTTGCACTGAGAAATAATGTATGTGTGTTTTGCAATTTAGCATATTTCTGTACTATTTGTAATATTACTGTAATCTTGTCTAATGAAAACATATTTAATTGCAAAAGGATTGAACTGAACATTAGGCACCGTACCTAAATTGACAATGTTACCAATATAATTAAGAAATACGATAGTGGGGAGTGCTATGAACTCGAGGGAAATTGAGGGGTAAAAGTTTATAATGAAAATTTACATATTTTGTATTTTTTTAACCCCACAATTTCCCTGATCTTCATAGCCCTCCCCACTTTCGTACTTGTAGTTTGTATTGGTAATAATGTCTATTTAGTTAATTTATGGTTCAGTTTTTTGTTTCAATTTAATGTATTGTCATAAATAAATATTACATTATTTACATATGTTTCACCTATTCTACCCCACAATTTCCCTTATCTTCATAGTCATCCACACTATCATTTTTTGGGGTTTCTATTGGTCAAATGTTTATGCCCCTAATAAATTTGTGTTTTGTGTAATTAGTAGATTGGAATTAAACCATTTTCTGAGATATTTTTTGATAAGCCCCCATTTTTTAAAATTGCCCAGTTTCCAGCATATTTATTTTGTTTATGTACATATCCATATTGTTTATATACTTTTTCAGTGTATTTTCATACTTTGGAATGTTATTGTTTACACTTGGAAAACTATGCATTTGAATATTAATTTGTATGTTATTTGGGTTGTGTTTGCACGAATTACAAAATAATTTCGAAGATTTATTAAAGAAACAACTGAATGGAAACTGTAATAGTTTCCTTTCTAGGTAGTCGCTTACCCTTTACTCACCCCAAGGTCTACATATCATTACTGTTTTGCTGTGCAAATATTTTAATTTCTGTTCGTACTAAGTTTGCAATTAATTTGAATGAGTGGAGAGTTGTTGAGTACAGCTTTCGGTGGCGAGAATAATTCTTCTCTAGCCAGTGCACCAAAGGTAATTCTGTGTGCTAAACACCATGTACTGACACCACACACCAGACACTTTAATTGCAGTAGTGGAAATGTCATCAGGTTGTCTATAGTTGGCAAGTTAGTGTATATATTGCAGTGTGTGAACCAGCTGTCGAGTGAGGGTTACCGTCAAAACCAATCAAAAGTAGTAGCAACATCCCCCCCTACTCTCCATACTCTCACATTTGTTTACACGACTGTGTACAAAATTTTCAAACTATAATATTTAATCCTGAGAGTCATCATTACATTTCAGTGTAATTTACTATAAGTTTTTTACAAATAAATAAAGGATTTTTTTTTAAATTTCAATTTCTCTTATTTACCCCTTAAATTACTCCGTATTTTAATTTTGTCTATACACCTATAGTATTAACTTAAATTAGGTGTTTTTCAATGAATTATTTTGCCACATTCTGTAATGCAGATAAGTCACTTATAGTTTTTTGCACACATTACATTTGACCTGTCAGCCAATTAAGACAGTTTTGTTTGCGGTGATCACAGTATTGGAGAAAGTACTTGCAAATTGCATTACAATAACAAGTGCCATGAATTTGAACAGAAAGTACCTTAAATTCATGACCAAGGTAAGTTATTTTCAGTTCAGCTGCTTTTAAATTCCGCAACATGTTTTCCAGTCTTCTTGCCATGAAGCATATGAAAATCTGTGGTAAAATTCAGGTTGGTTATTAGAAGTGACTTGTTCATTATGATCTAATGTTATACAAATTTGGAAATATGCTTTGTTCTTGAAACTGAATTACAAAATTTAATGTGCTTAATTCACACAATACTTGAGAGGTGAAGTAAATAAGCTGAATGGCTTGAGTACATATGTTAGTATGTACTATCAAATCTTTTGACCAATTGCATTTCCATCCTAGCACCAGCTGTACTGCATAAATTTAATTAGTAAATGGTGGGAAATGATTGATTAAAATGTCTAGAGATTGTCATTTAGTTATGTTTTGAAATACTTTCCTTAATACAGTAGACCTTATTTATAAATTGTATAGTATTTAAATTATTTATCTCATCTATAATCTCTCAAATGTCACTTAAGTGGCATGATATCAGAGGCGATGGTACATTTTCATATTTGGTATAGGCATGCCATTGTGTTGTTGAAAGCTGTAAGCATTTTGCAGTCAGTGTTGCTGCTTCCTCCATGGATTATCTACACTAGCAAATAAAATGGATGTCTTAAGTAGGAAGTTGTGTTCCACTACATGTATGCACTATATGAACACACCATGTGTGGTGGTCAAAGTAATGATCAAACTTAATAGTTCTACGAAATTTAATTGGGGTACTCTCCATAGGCATTGCCATAGTATTCTAAGAAGTAATATGACCTGAATTAGTCAAGTAAAATAATGATGCATTTGATATTTTATTATGGAACGATACTTACTAAAATCCTAAATTACCAAATCGCAACCACTTCGTAACACTTGAATTAATAGCATTTGAATTGAACGCTACTACATATTAAAATACTGTTCTACTAAATGGTAACTTTGGACACAGTCTCACTATGTGTGGTATGTTTGGGCGTTGCTGATTATTTTTACATAACTATTTAGAAATAAAACATTTTAAAAGGTGTGAGGTGAGCAGTTTACCACAATTTATAAAAACTTTATAAATTATGAAGTAGTCACTTAGCGTCTATCAATACAGCATTTGTAAATGAGCGGGGGGAGGAGGTGATACTCGTGCCCCTTCTGTACTCGACTGTGCCATCAGTACAATTACAAATTAGACTATGCCCAATTCAACAAAAAAGTTATATCCCTAGTTGCTCTGTACCACAAAGATCCTGTATGTTTTGTTGACGAATAGGCACTAAATATTGCCAAGCTACAGAATAGCCCTTTGTTTATAATTTCTGGTTGCAGCCCCCCAAACGTTTTATAACTTGTTCAATCGGCTTATGAAGAAATGGCTGAGGTTTCAAATATTTATTACTTATGGTTGAAGAATGGTTGCCAGTGGGTTAGCCCTAGCTACTTGTGTTTCACTTGAGGCAGTGTAGTTGTGGCATGACTGTACGAAAAAAAAAAAACTGATTTATATGTCTAAAGGTGGACTCTCAACCATCCATCGCACCTGTCAGACAGTCACGTGATCTTTGACGAATCGCAGGGTAACATTTTCCTATCCGTCAAAAATATATCAAACTTTAACTTTCGACGGACGGACCACCACCTACTAACGACATTCTGTTGACACAAATATGCACTATGAAATAAAATTCAAGGTGCTAGATATGTGTTTTTCGATCTTGGTGGTAAATTCAGGAATTTAAAATGTAAAAAATAATTCATTATACATTTTAATCACATAAAACATTATTTCCGCAAAATGTTTCTCTCTTGAAAATGTATTTCCAACCAAATGCCATGGTCAAACATCGGTCGACATACCAGACGTAATAGAGAGGAAGTACTGAGAAGGCAAAATAGAATGTGAAAGAGGCGGAACAATGTTCGCCGAAATCAGCTTTGTGATAGTATAAGTATTGTGAAATAAAAAAAGCGTAATTATACAAGATAATGTAACAAAAGTTCCAATGACAATTCTTGAAGTTACTGTTTACGAATAGAATGCAATTTTCATTTTAACTTGTCAATCTTTTTCTTTGAAATCCAGTGTTGCCAAAAATATTATGTTCATGTGTGGTCCTTTTGAAATTAACGTATATAAATTAGAAAAGGCTATTGTCAACTTATGCTTGCCTATGTATGGCAGATTCATGTAATGAATGAACAACCGCTAAAAACAATACTGACATGTTACCTAATTTGGTTAAATTTATACCGAGTGATCATTCGATTATGGAATCATTCGATTATTTGAATCACTCGATTACTAGGAACATTCGATTATTCCAACCCTAATTTAACGGATTGGCTCGCGGGAGCAGAAGGAATCTCTCTTGCCACGAACGTACAGGCCTACAGCTACAGGCGTTGGGCGGCCTGAAGGAAACAGGAAAAGCTTTCGCAAAGTAATTCTCCAACAGCTCCTCAGCCATGCCCTGTCACGCGGGCAGCGCAAGTTGATCAAAAAAATATTGCCATGCTGGAATCAATATATGTTTCCGCTCTTATGCATTATTAACAGTTCCGTCGGTATCATTTCCACGCTGATCACAGGAGCTGCAACATGACTCATACGGTGGGGAATAACTCCCACAGCATTTACTTGCCAGTAATTGTGCCCCCTCTCCACACCCTCCAAACCATTACGTTGTTATTGGATATTGGCAGAATTTCGTCGATAAAATATTAACACTTTAGTGGTAAACTATACATATACAGTTTAAAAAGACAAACTATTATGTCAACTTTTTTAATGGTCCCACCTACCTAGAAATAAAATCGAATATATAGGGAATAATTTTTGTATTCGCGAGCAAACAGACACATCCTGAAAGGAAGGCAGGCTGTGGTAGGAGTATGTAGAGCATTATAGGAGGGGGGATGGACACTCGCTTATAAGCTTTAGTTTGAACGTTGAAGCACCATTGTTGTACTACATCGGGCTACGAACATATGTCGGCGAACGGTATGTCGGCGAATATTACGAAGTGCTCGTCGTGTATTGGAGGGTACGAGAAATGCACAGGCTGTGATTGGTACGAAATAGAGCCTAGGTACCCTTCGCAACCGCACCCCCCGAGTATCGTGCGAGGCGCGTCGGGCAGAGAACAGTGTGTCATGTCGTCAAAGGACAGATGCCATGACATGGTGTGACACGTACAAGTTTATGACCTATATCCGACAAGTAATTTCGCAGTACTAGGAATTATCCTCTGTCACCATCGTATTGGTATCGAATACTTTGTGCTATGGCATGGTCATTAGCAGTCATATTCGTAATATCGATGATTAATTTCTGGTCCGAGAGTAAGTAGGCTCTCCTAACTGCAGCGGGGGAGATTATTCGAAAAGATGGGGGCCCCTGCACCTACGTCTCAGGGCGACGTTCTTGATATTACCAATATCTCTCAACAAGGCATTGATGCCTTTACTCGACTGCATTAAGTGTTGAGCTTGAAGGCGGTTCTATGCTCGGAGGGAGCTTAATAGCCTTCGCAAGTCCCGCAACCTACGTGCCTTCAGTCTCCCTACCAGGGAATGGATATTTACTCTCACACTGTCGAAGTCTCGTAGCAGCTCTCTCGACGGCGGGCTCGTTGGGTGATGATCTCGTCTCGCAGTCCTCGGGAAGGGCCTCCGGCGGCGGCAGGCAAGATGGCGCCCAGAGCCGCCGTAGTTCTGAGATTTCATACTCCTTTCCTGACCTCACGCTCAATCCCCCGGAATGTGTTATGTTAAAACAACGGCTCGGCTGGCCGAGGTTGCTCTGCGGCTTGCCTCAGCGCGCAGCCTAGCAACCCTTGCAGGAGCCAGCCGCAGCATAATATACGGTGCCGCGTTCAAGATGGAAAGCCTTGAGATAACAGCTGCGAAATATTTCTAAGCCCATGATCTTGAGATAACGATTATCTTATCTTATTCCTGGGTACGATATCTATTGTTTTATATTATCTATGGTTGGTATTTTATCAGTTGCATGATACCTGCAAAAGTGGCGTAACTCTCAGTCTCTGTTGAGATTATGCTCAGAACAGAGCTAAGTATATAGTCAGCTTATCACCTTGCACCAAACATTAGATTTGGTGTAGTGACTGTGGAATCAGGAGCCAAAAACCACCAGCCAACTGGAACTGGCTTGACAAGGCGATCACAACCGGCTGGCGCTAAAAAATTCCGTTTATCCTTCAAAATGGCCTATTTAGCTAAAAAAAAAAAAAAAAAAAAAAAAAAAAAAAAAAAAAAAAAAAACCAGTTGTCCCCAAAGTTTTCCTATTCCCCTCAAGCACCACAAAGTTTTCAAAAATTGTGAAGAAGTTGCTTGCTGCTCAGCGTGATTGAGTGACTGCTCAAAGTGGCTGAGGTATCCCATAAATCAGCCAAAGTGAGCAGCCAATAATATTAAATTATTTAAAGAATTTGATTTCAATTCAAAATTATTTTATTATTTAAAAAAAATAATTCATATGCATTTAATGTTATATGTCACCGGTCTCATCTTGTCAAGGTGGATACAATCGTGATGTCATAACGAATATATAACGCAATGTCAGGACCTCCTTATTTGATTTAATACGCCACCCCCCCCCCCCAAATAAACCAAAACCAGGTCCCGTTGCTCCACGTTACCCAACAACTCTCACCTGCACCGCAACCACCATTCAATATCGTCACTCCACCTTACACCTCCAGCTCCCTCCCCACATCTGTACAAACCACTTTACATCCAAATTTTTTTATTTGATAAATTTTATAAAAATTGAAGCGATTTATGACATGGTCCCAAGCATTAATGGAAATTGTATTGAGAGGATCTTTTCACACAGCCCCCCCCCCCCTTCTCCCCCAAACCAAATCACTCAAAGATACACCCACCAGCACTCCACTCATCCCACAACCATGAACCCCTCATCTCTTGACATGCAGTACGCTCATCCAACAACCATGCCCCCCCCCCCCTGAACTTCCAACGAACTCGAAAAGTATTGCCAACCCCCTTTCCCCTTGCCAACCCACGTCTTTCCTCAATGCTCTCGGGTTACGCGGTTGGGCGGCCTTGTCAAAAACAATTCTAAAGCGATCAGTCGTCTAGGAATCGATGCTTTCATAAACAATTAAAATTATTTTATTTTAATTTATCTTTTCTGATGCTTGAAATACCCCCAGATCTTTTATGATACAGATTAACCTATCAAATATATATCTTGAAAGCAAAATCTGTGTAGAAAATTACATTATGTAAAACTTGCACTTTCCCATTGCAGCTGGTAACACTAAAAAGGAAAATTCCTCTTTGAGGCATTAAGATTTGAACCCGCAACCTCTCGAACAGAAGTCAGGCATATTACCCACAGAGCTACTAAGGTGACAACGATAAGTGATGCTTAAATGTTATATATTCATTTTCCATACGAAGAGGCTGCTTTCTCTCGTACAAATACATTAATGTATTAAATATTTTTCTTTTATAATATTTACTTGATGTCGTTTTGTTCAATGCATATATGGCTAATGAATGTATCGATGTATTTGGGAACTACTTTTTTAAATTTCATCGTATTAGCATTTTAAAAATGTTAAAAATATTTTTAATTTCAAGCAATGTATTAATAGTATTCATTTTTTCAGTCACATTCAGTGCATAAACACACACTGAAAGAGTTTTATATTCGTTATAAATAATTATGTAGCAAACTACATTTTTCGCAAGTGAGCATTAAATAGGTGAATATAATTTGTGAACTTGCGCTGATCGTAGGGCGCTCCTCGCCTTCGCTATGTTTGTCACCACTCCGCATGGATTCCCGATCTCGATGTCCTATCCCTTCTCCTGTTGTACAACCTAGTTGGCTTCCCTCCCTCAGCGCGTGCGCACTAGTCAGATTTCCCCTACCTTGTTTTGTCTGTTTGAATAAATGTAAAAGTTAAGCAATCCTATTCTCCTCCGACCTTGGTGCTAGCAGGATCGTCTCGGCAGTCTTCAACTTCATTATGATGGAATAGCCTTAAGCATTTCACGGTAACATGGGGGTGACGATGTACAGGTGGGTTCGGCAGCTAATATACCCGAAAGTTCTGAAAGTGAGATTGTGAATTTTAAATATTTGGGGTAAGAATATCTTCACTCGTGTTTTCAAAATTATGTTTGGCTGCCCATTGAAAATCATTGTTTCGATCCAACTAACGTGATGCAGTGGTGGTATGATTCCTGCTTAATGTTTTTGCTGTTAACGATCTGTTTGCATTAGGTTTTCTCTTTTCCTGGCCTTATTTAGCCAGTGTGAATTTAATCAAGTCGGCAAATTTGACCGCTCTGCCTTCGTCGCTAAGAATTTGGTCTGCCGAACCAGCAATCTTACTTTGGTATTATATTACGGGTGTTTTATATGAGTTACATTCATTGGATTTAAAGGCCTGTAATTTATGATGTATCCTTTTAATTAATATGTAATTTATAGTGTGTTTTAAGATTCTGATGCGGAGGCTAAAGTTAAATAACTTGAATGTATAAATTTGCGGTCGTAGCTAAATGCTTGTAAGTGATATTCATTGTTTGTTAATTATCATGTATTGAAATAATTAAATATAATTGTTGAAATATTTTTGTATATTAAGGAATTTAAGGCCTATAAAAAAGGCTGTTGAATTGAATTGCAAATTAATGTCATTAAGGGGTAGTTACAAATGAACTATATTTCAGTCATCATGTTTGAAAGGTCAAATTAAATGCCTTGTTTGTAACTGATACGCTCTTAAATTATTGTCTCGGTCTTTCATCATTATAGTTTTTTCTGTTTATAAAAAACTTGTGGTACCCCACAAACTATTAGGACCAGGCTCGTAAAATTCAGTTTTCAAACCTAATTTCTAGCTCTTAGCAAGTAGCATGTCAGTAGTATTTAAATAGTACGTAAGTAGCATTTAAGCAGTGTTTAAGTAGTATGTAAGTAATTGTCATCTGACCTCATCCCTCAGCCAATGTAAGGCCGCCGCAAACTGCTCACGCGTGAGTCATACCTTTAATGCGAGAGGTGTGCCTGTATTATTTGTATTATAATTTTGCCAGTGTATCCCTATGCACATTTTGTGAATTTATGTGTTAGTGTTCTGTTACATGCTATTTTCACCTTATCTCATATATTACATCTTTACTTTTGTGGTCCACTTCTGGCAGCGCGCACGCGTTCCTCTTCCAACGGCCATTGGACAGTCTCTTCTCTGAGCTCGTGCTAGATGGATGCATGCCGCCTAGCCTGTGGGGGCTGATCTAGTCATAAGTTGCTATTTGCTTAATTTCATTAAAACCTTTTATATTTTGCCGTCGCAACTGGCTCTTGGCCCACCCACATTTCGGGGGCCACTTAATTTACAGTTATCGCCGCAAGGCCTTACGCCATCGGTGAACGTGTAGTTTCCGACGAGTATGTGGCCGACTCTATTTATGTAGTCTAATCTGCGGCCAACAGCAGAACATAAGAGTATGTGTATGTATGTTTCGGCGGCCATGTGGCGATGTCACTCCCTGTAAGTGTCTCCGCCTACAACGTGGCTGTGCCCCTCTTCATGGACTAGTAGCCTGGCAGTCTAACACACGACCATTTACACTTAACACCAGTTGGTTGTTGGCCAAAGAAAAAGCCTTACTCTGTTACGCAATGGGTGGTGCTAGACTAACACAAATTGAGTGGGCCACTTGCTCATCAGAATCAGGTGCCATCAGGCATATAATTATCATAAAGGTTTCATTTATTCACTCAAGGTGGTATGTAAAATTCACACAAAAGAGTTACACTGAAAATTAGTCAAGTGGCTGCGATCAAATTATGGCGAGGTTCCATCTGATTCAGCTCGGGTACGAAATACAAGTTCACAAATGGCAAAAGCCTTGCGGCGATATCTATTAAATATGAGCTCCACCGAAAAGCGGGTGGGCCAAAAGCCGTCTGCTGGGGCGAAAAGTAAATGTTTTAATAAAACCAATAGAACAGAATCACTAGATTCATGAAACGCAAAAATGAAGCCCCCGCAGGCCATGCGGCACTCGTCCCTCCAGCATGAGCTCAGTCAGAAAAGAGACTGCCAAATGGCCATCGAAAACAGAGCGCGTGTGCGATGCCAAAAGTGACAGCCTTGTGGACCACAAAAGCAAAGATGTAATGTGAGCTAGGGTGAGAATGGCATGCAACATAGCATTAACACAGAAACTCACAAAATGTGCACAGTAGTACACAGGCGAAATGATCGAGCAAAAAAACACTTAAAATTATCACAGCCCTTCAAATCACAAGTGTGTACTAAGGTACACGGAAAAATTATTATACAAAAGATACCTATATTTGACACAAACATTCACACCCATCGTGGGCCCTCGGGTTTCGGCGCACACACAATACATGGACTCCCCGCATCACATGCATAAGATACGTGCGCGTTTGTCCCACGGTGGCCTTACACCAGCCGAGGGACAAGGTCGGATGACAGTATGTCTGTATGTACTCATAGTTAGATCTTCGTCTAAGGATGAACCAGAGATGATCTTCCTCGGAGTTGGTCTGAGGTTAGTCCTGACTAAGTGTGGACTAACTATATCGTATTCCTAAACCTTGACTAGAGAGGGACTAACTTTAGTCGAAGGATCATGGAAGTACACTGTTGCCAGGTTTTCTGCTCATGCGCATTGCAGTTTCTCGTCTCAAATAAAACCTTTACTACGAAAGGAATATCACATTTAAGACAACACACATATTAAAAGTTGCTTCAATCAATTCAAACAGATATTGTTCCTTTACCTAGTGCCCAAATGTTCCATCAATTAAAACTTATTCAATATTTAATTTATGATTTAATGTTATGTAATATTTTAAATTGTTAAATCAAAGTCGTGTATGACTTGTAGAGCAATGGATAATGTTTTTGCTTTGCAAGTGTAAACTGCAAGTTCGAATCTCACTTTTTCATTAATTTTTTTTACTATGACTATTTGTTTCGACAAGTTCATGCTAACAAAATTAATTATGTCTTTAAATTTTCTTTTTTCCTAATTGCAAAAAAAATAATTAATTTTTATACGTCTGACTCTCATGTACTATTGCAAAATGGAGAATGAAAAAAATTTACATACTAATAACCTTATTATTACATATTTATTTGTTCATTTGTCATAGCTTACTCCTATGCACTGGTAGTATGGGCTGGTTACATCTTCTTAGGCAAATACTGTCATTATAATGATGATAAATTTGTATTTTAATGCAAAATATATATTATAAAATGGTTAACAATTTTTTACCCAGACAAGATTCGATTTTGCATCCTTGTGTACATTAACCCACAATGTTACCATTATAAAAAAAAATGATTTTTATATTTATTTTGCAGTCTTTGTTGACAAATTCCCAGTACGGCAAGCGAACTGAGGATCTGCCGCGGAGTAGCTGGTGCGTGAACCAACGACCTCTCAACTAAATGTCGGCCATCCTATCCCTGAGCTATGGAGGCATGGCGCCACTGAGCTGCCGCTACATTAATATTAAAGAAATACTTTACCATATGTATTGTCAAAGTAGGATTTGTATTAAAATTCTCTTTGAAAGTATTAATATCACGTATAGTAAGAATTTTTTTTTCAGAGAAGGTATTTTTTTGACACAAAAATAGAAAGGCATTGCTGTCACTTAAGACTGATGTATTATGATTATATTTCCTTTTAAGTATTATTCCCGAACATTTCATCCATTATATAGGCAAATTTTTGCATACAAATTGACATAATCGGCCTTAAACGTATTTTTTGTGTTTCGTAAACTTTATCTATCTTCCACTCTCATGTAGTATTAGCGAAATTGTCTTATTTTATGTTCACCACGTTTATTTTTTACTTTACCACGTTATTAGTCTTACATTAAGTCCGGATTAAATGTTAGGCTGTACTAAAGCAAGATGATCCTAGGAGCAACAATAATATGGCTCTCTAAATAAGAAACATTTTGGTCGGAGGATGATTTTTCCTTAGTCCGGACTAAAAATGACTACGGATAAGGGTCTTAATGTAGTTTGTTGAGATTTTGAGATGATCTATGAACCCAGTAAGCTATTGTTTGTATTAATTGTTGTAAACAACACACTGCTTAAACCTGTTCGAGTGAGATTTATTTGTGCTCGGTAGGTACATCCTGTTGTATTATTTTATGAAATAAATAACAATTTCTTGCTGGGAAATAACGTAATTTCGCTTATTCTACAGGAACACAGCATTTATTTAAGTGATATAATTAGCAGGATCTTCGAGCTCGAACGCAGAAAAAAACATGCACGATTCGGTAAATCTCTTATGCTATAATGTACTTTTGCATCACACGACGGCAGTATCGTGGGTATTGTAATTGCCGCGTAAAGTTGAACTTTTTCAGGGGCCGCTTTGTGTGTAGCGGGACAAAATAAATGCAAATGTTCAAGACAAAAATGTTCAAAATGCGCTGGTTGGTGTAGGCAGGTAGTCCTAATTTAGGAAGCATTTTTGTCCCATTGCTGGGTCGATGTTGGATGGATGCTCTGTTCATTGCTGGGTCGATGTTGGCTGGATGCTCTGTTCCCATCTTGGAGACAGCAATGGCGCAAGACGATTCAGCTTGTGGGTGAAAAGGAAGAAGCTACTACTAATGGTGGGAGTCACGCCAGAAGCAAGAGTAAAGACCTGGTTACACATTTTGGTCAAATGTTTCCATTTGTTTTGCGACATTAGCGCCGTAGCATTATGTTTATCTACCACCGTCTATCTATGCGCGGTGGTGTACTCTTTGCTTGGTTCGGCTGTTCTCCCTCCCTCCCCCTTTTACCTTCATGCCTCGTAATTTTTTATTGGCTGTGATAGTTTAATTAGGTCCTAGCACGGCCTCTGTCTGTCTATTTTAACGTCCTTCTCACGTCTGCTACGTTACGCCGCTACTTTACGCCTGCTATATCTGTATTTGCTCCTGTTGGCTTAGTTGCACTTCACCTCGCCCAGCAGAGGTTTACACTGTTATTAAGTTGTTGAGCTGACGTTACTTCCAGTCATGCTACAGAGCGATGGGGCACTTAAAGCGGTGAGTCGTGGAAGTCAAAGTTTGTGGCAGGGTTTCTTAATGCTTTGGTAATTTAAGTGGCATAGTTGCGTTGTAGCTCGGGTGTGAAGTAGTGCTAGTCAATTTCAAAATGTTGGTTTTGGCTGTCTTTCCAAATTATGTTTCGGCTTAACTATGGTGTCGCGTTGCTGTGTGCTCCTTTTTACATGTCGTGTTTGTCTTTGTCCGCTGTCCAAGTTTAATGAATGTTTGGTATTGCACTGTTCCCACGACTTCATTGTTAGGGCGTGAATATTTTTTAAGTGTTAGTTGTCCGTTATTGTAATTTTCATCGGTCGGAAATTTGACGGGTATAATACGACTGCTTCTCACCGTAATTTTTGTAATTGTTTTTAATAATAGTTTAAAGTAAAATGAAGATTTCATGGACAGTTTTATACTGCTCTCCTTTCTATTAGTTTAAAGTTAAATGGGTGCTAGGAAATATACTAAGTCAAGAAAAAATTGAAATATTTTAATGTTGTTATTTAGTACAGTAATGTTTGGATCATTGTAATTTTAAAAGTTTGTTGTAACGGAGTCGAGATGTATTACATATAATGCAAATTTATTCATTTGGTGCTCCGAGATTAATTGTGAGTTTTAATGAATTGTATTAATTATGTCAATAATTGATTATTTATTGTGATGATTATCAACTGCTGTGATACATTTTGATAGTCTTTTTTGGATTTTGCCATTTAGAATTATTGTGCATTTTATCAAAATAAATAGTGTTCAAATCGTGTTCTACGCATGTGGTTATTTGTGAATTGTCATAGTTTTTTCTAATTACACAAGTCAAACTATTCACGGGTTTCAGGCCACCATTGTGTTGAAAGAAAATTGTACCCCTATATTTTATACGGCATATAGTGTACCAGATGCATTAAAATATGAATGAGAAAGACAGTTAAAGCAGTCGCAGTCTCAGAACGTTATAGTTCCTGTAAAGTATTCTAACTGGGCATCACCTATGGTGGCAGTGCAAAAGAAAAATGGACAGTCGAGACTGAATGTGGACTTTAAAGTATCTTTAAATAAGGTGCTTAATGTAGACCATTAACCCTTGCCAAGAATTTATGATGTGTTTGCTACACTTGGTAGAGGAAATGAGTTCACATTATTAGACTTAAGAAATTCATATAAGCAGTTTGAAGTACCTGACCAATATCAACACTTGCTTACAATCAACACGCATTTGGGTATTTCGTCTTAAGCGCCTCCCATATGGTGTTCCAAGCGCTCCAGCAATATTTAAGGCTATCATGGACTAAATTATGGTGACATGTCAATAATTACATGCTACTTAGATTATTTATTGGTCGCAGGTACTGATGAAGATTGTAAACAAAGGGTGAAAGATGTTTTGAAAGATGTTAGGGCGCCACTTATCCCAGTGTGAAATATTTATACTGGTGTAAATACAAACTGCGTGGGTAAGAATAGAAAAGCCAAATATACTCTGATGTTGGAAATATCCCCGGAAGACCTGAGGGTCAATACCTAAGTACACTTACAATCCTGTCGTGTACCTGCAGTTGCTGGATCTCTGGAATTTTCACACACAACACTGGCACTCACATGGCAATGAATAATTACTTAAGAAATGAAAGACTCCAATTAAATGAAGCTGTTTAATGAAAGGGAAATAGTTATAACATACCATTAAAAATAAAGGAATACCAAACAATGACCTGGATTCAGGAAGTTAAGAAAGATTTGGAAAGAAACAATATAAGTGAAGAAAAAGCAACAAAGAGAGACTTTTTAAGAAAAAAAGTGTTAAAAATGGAAGGATTCCAAGGCAGGAAGGAAAAGAAAACAGGCTCGAGGTCCGAGGAGAGGTAAAAGATACATAGCGAGAAGATGAAGGAGTACTGGAGGAAGAAGAAACAACAGCAAAGGACGAAGCATTGGAATTGGCTTGTGGTCCCTAGAAGACCCTAATGGAAGAAGAAGAAGAAGAAAATAAATGAATTGAAACTTTTAGGTTATATCTTGTCAATCAGATGAAAATATAATCTGCAAGTAGGTCCGAAAAACTAAAAAGCTACCACCATTCGAATAGAATATAATTTACAGAAATTAATAAAAGAAAAAGAAAAATGAAAACTAAAATTATTTAAATCCTGCTGACTGTAATTTTAAATAAAAGCGACGTGGAATTAAACTGGTCCCAAAATTAGTGCCTTCCTGTTCCTATTATTGCAAAGTTCAGATTACTTTCCCACACCTTAAATCTTTTGGAAATTCTTTTTCAGTAAAAAATAAATGTTCTCCAGTAAAACAATAAAAATATTCACCACACTAAATAGTAATTTACTCATGAATAAAAATAATCAAAGTCAATGATGCTTCTATCACTAGCTCAGTAGGGTCAAGCTGGACCTCTGGGCAACTTAGCGATTTAGCAATTCAAAATGTAACCAAGTCTTTATCTGGAGTGACATCCTTGATACGAATACTCTGGAGCATCTTAATACTGTAGAAACGTGTAACTGGCTTAAGTCCCTTAGCAATAATACAAACAGCTTCACTTACTTACCGTTCGCTGCACTGGCCTCCATGATGGCTTCCTGATGGTGTGATGTGTCTGCTGTGTCAGTCTCCACTAATAAATTAAGCTAGACGTGCTTAACACTTTAGCCCTCTTCTAAACTCGACTCAGTAAGCTCTAGAATAAACTCAATCCTGGGGTCTAACTAAGCTGACTAGCTTAGGTCGATGCCGGGAATTTTGAACGTCAAAATCCCAGTGATAAAACCGCCGTACGGACCCCTTAAGGTTCTTCCCCAGAAGACCCCTACTTCCGGCTTCTTCCTTGACTCATCTCAAAATGAAGCTCAGCTACTTCCAGGCCGAAATGACACAAATAAAGGCAAAATAATAAATACTCTTTAAACTTGCAAAATAATGAAAATAATTAGTTTTAAAAATATAAATAATAAATTCTGAGGCATGAAAACTCATAAATAACAAGTAGTTAACTTATTCAGGTTAAGTCACAAGTTTCTCAGAATACCGCATACTCATGCCATAGAGTAGCATTAATAAAATAAAAAAGAATGGTGGATTCTAAATTGTACTAAGTGCGAAAAATATCGAAGTAAATATAAAGCACAGGAGGCGTGAAATTAATTAAGAATTCACAAAACATATACAAAATACTGTGTTATAATGTCCAAAAGATGTGTGTGGTTATTTACATACCAGTATTTGCAAACATAGAAATGAGTGTGACTCAATACATCATAACCTATCCCTGCTAATTTAAAACAACTTAAATCTTATATGGGGTTAATAAATTTGTTTGGCAAGTTCATACCAAATATTTCAACTATTTTGTAGCCATTGTATCCCTTGATCAAGAAAAAATGTTCCATGGGAGCGGCACTCATCATGCCAGGAGGCCTTCGCAAGATCAAAACAAATCCTTTCTGACTACAATGTATTAGCGCACTTTGAACCTAAACTACCCCTTGCTTTGCTTTGCCCCACTAGCTCTTATGGGGTGGGTACCGTATTGAGTCACGTAATTGACAATGAGGAGAGACCAATGTTGTTTGCTTCTAGTACTTTAAATTAAAGTGAACATAATACTTCGATAAATATTTGTATGGAAGGAAATTTCTGTTGGAAACTATTCATAAACCCTTGAATATCATTTTATCTCTTGACTCCTACCTTAGCAGCTTTAAGGCTACAGCAGTGGACAATAATATTGCCGATTCAGTACTGCGAGGCAACTAGATTAGGGCCAGAAAATGCTTTGTCACGTTTAACTACATCAATTACAATTGGAGTAGAAGACGGAAAAACTTTTACAGATAGTCTTGATTTTCTCCCAATAATACACCAAGAAATAGCCAGATAAACACAAAGGGAAGATGTGTTAGCTAAAGTGTTGACATTTACTAAGTTAGGTTGGCCTATTCATATATCTGATTTAACTTTGAAGACGCATTTTATTCAAAGATCTTTGCTATCTGCTGAAAATGGCTGTGTAATGATTGGTGATAGATTTATTATACCATGTGAATTGAGGTAAAAATTTTGGACCTATTACATGAAGAACATCCAACATTATGGTATGTTACGTATGAAAATGCTTGCTAGGTCATGCATGTGGTAGCATAAATGAATGAGGAGATTGGAAACAAAGTCAGGGTGTGTGACTAGTGTCAGTTGGTTATCTTAAAACCTGTAAGTAGTTCTGCTTACAATTGGCTACCACCAAATGGAGCATGGGAATGTGTATTTTTTTTTTAAAAGATGGTTCATCCTTTTTCATTTTGGTTGACAATTATTACAAATGGACTGAAGTCTGGCAAATGAAAAATACCCATGCAGGCAGTGTAATTGAAAAGCTAAGGTCATGCTTTATTGTTTTTGGAATTTCTCAGGAAATTGTTTTAGATAATGGGCCCCCATTTGTTTCCGAGGAGTTCACAAAATGTTGTGGCATTAAGCTGTTAAAACCACCTCCTTACCATCCATGTTCAAATGGAATAGTGGAAAGGGTAGTGCAGATGATGAATCACTTCTTGACAAAACAGGTATTGATTTACTCCAGGCTAAATTGTATCAAACCCCTACAAATGAGGCTTGACGGTATGTTATTTGCTTATCGAACCAACCCAGTGGTTAGTACACAAAATACCCCAGCAGAAATACTATTAAGGAAGAAACCTAGGACTTGTCATGAGTGTAACCACCTCGGTTACTAAAAGAAAAAAATACTCAGCAGTCCTGGCCCCAATGTCCCAGTATTACAACCAGGTGATAGAATATTGGTAAGATTTCGGACTAAACTGCTTCCTAGGAAAGGTGTTATAAAAAAAAAAACAGCTAATCAGGTCAACATACCTAGTAACTGTAGATGGAATAAAAAAAATTGCACAACTTAAGGGGTATACCAGAGCATGGGACATCGGTCTTGGAGCCTAATAATACAACTAAGAAGAGTTTTGATTTGACATCCATGGAAGAATACGGGGAACTTAGGAATAGAAACGTATTCAGTAGGCCAAGTTCAGAATAACCAAGCGAGGAAAAGTACAGTGTTTTGTGAGAAGGAAATATGTCCAGTAGACCAAATTCAGACTTACGTAATGGGGAAGTAATGGACCCAACCAAATATGTTGGCACATCAGCCAGTGTCAATGTTTCACTTGCATCGTGCTGGGTACACACATAATGGTTATGTAGGAGCTCCAAGGTAATAGTGCCTTCCAAGAGATTGATCGCGCACGGTTAAGGTTAAGTAGGCCTACCTTGCTTCATTGAGAAGAGGGTAAGTGTGTGGTATATTGTGTTCAGTTGAGATATTTGGTTTTAGGCAGTTAGCACTAGATAAGTGTGACTCGTATTTGTCTATGTTTAAGAGACTAAAACATATGCCTTTTCATGGCTTGTGTTGTAGATCGGTTGTTGGTACAATAAACATATTGCACGGTAATCCATATTTGTTGTGAGTTATTTGAACCATTATGTAAACGATTTTTTTGCCCCATTGATGAACAGTTTTCGACTGCAGCGCAGATAACAGTATGAAGATCATCATAGCTACTAGGTGGTAGGTTTATGAATGGCAAATATACTACTTGAGATACTTGGAAAATGTTTTCCCTTCGTAACCTTTTGCATAAATATATTCCAACTACCTATATTGGGAATTTTTAAGTACTTCCCTATGAACCACAATCAGCAACTGACATAATTTTTGGGCCAAACTGCAAAAGTTCATTTTCATGAAAGTTCTAAATTTAAATTTTTGTTAGCTCACCCCAACAACCTACAAATGGTTTCGTATACCCATTGTCATTGCTGGCTGGGATATTACAGCATCTTTAGGTGTTGTGCATTTAATACACCTGATTACATGAATGGTATTCAATCCATCAAGGGTATTTACATCGAAATCGTCATTATCTAATATCTCATGGGAAAACGCTCTTTCTTTTACCTTTTCCTAAACATACTCCAATGTAGTGGCCTGGAAAAACTGAGCGTCCTTGTAATTTGTCATGTGATGTTTAGATTCAAACTTTCTGTGCAAGAGAACAGCAAGGCCAAGTAGCAATGGTGACAAAAATGAGCGTGGCGTAGTAGCACCAATTATTTCATGAGCATGAGAAAGAATAAGATGGTTTTGTGTGTATTAAAAACCCTTCTAAATCTGCACCGAGCACGCTAAACAACATGTGCATATATGCACGTAATGTTTTTTCACCTTTATTAAGTATAAGTCTATTATAGAGGAAGACTGGGAAACCGGGCATCCATCTAGAGCCCATATCTCACGAACTATGCGTCGTACGACAAAAATGGCCATAACCATGTCTGTTTTGGGAATCTTACGTAGAAAATTTATTGTCCAATCATATTTTACGATAAAACGAACCATAAGCGAGAAAAAAAAAGCTAAAAACTGTTTTTGGCCACCATTTTTCCAATATGGTAGCCTAAGCTCCAGTCGGATTGATCTAGATGTTCAGTATGTTGAAAAGGAATTTATAATAAAGATGTCTGCCAAATTCAGCGTATTATGACATTTGTACTCTATAACACGAAAATTGATCTAAAGTGACTTGACTAAAAGTCACGTAGGACTGTGTCGTGACTGCGAAGAGGTGTTGAAGATTCTTCCCGGGGTTCAGATATATGAAGTATTTAATGGAGCGCACATGGACATATGCAAATACACTAATTTTGTTGGCCGAAGGTAACAGTTTTTTTACAGTTTTGTAATTATGGTGGGCGTAACTTTACGCTAGCATCTTCTTACAGTATCTATTTTTTTCCTCGCGCAAAACCATCTATAGGTTGTCCACGGTAAAATGAGCACTCTTGAAAACCCTGCTCAAGATCTACTTGATGCACGTTGTGCATCCTTCCGCCTTATGGAAAATTAACAATACCATGGGCCTCATAACTTTATTCATGCGTCGGTCAGGTGAAACGTTACAATTATTAAAAAAGTAAATTAGTGACAACTCTGGTCATGTTTATACTCCGACGCATTAAAAAACCAGAAAGCGAAAGATTAAATTTAAATTATTACAAATGGTTACCTAACACAATTTATTCGATGTTAAGAATTGGAACTACTTTCCATCCATCATTGATAACGTTACTGGGTGCATGCAGGCAGGGGTAGTGACGTTTTTCTAAGGTTGATTTCAGAAGTGCTCACTTTATCGCGGACAACCTTTATACCTAAGTTACATGTGCGTATAAAGAGTTTTATGTCCGGCTACTGGCAGCTAGAAATATCGCTGCACATGGAGTAACCGCATGGAAATTACTTTTTACTCCGCTGCCTAAATTTTACAATGTACTGATTTTAAACTTGAGAGTAATTATTTTTAATGATGAGCGGTTATGCCTTAGTGAGGGGAATGTACGGGATCCTCCACTGTCCATATCGCATAAAGAGGGGTAAGGAGGGATTTTGAATCCATTTTGGGTTTTTCGATCCATGATTACTTTAGCGTTAGCTGCACAATGCATCTTTACACTACACACAATTTTTTCGATCATGGATCTTAAAGAAATGTTTGCTGAGTGGCCAAGCTTATGTTTTTGGGGAGGGGAAAATAAAGGTGATTAGTTTTTCGTTAATATTTACCCCGAACCATGCTGTTTGTATGATTCTCCCTCATGACGTATTTTTCCAATACAGGATTAGTATTTTTAATATCTCTGCCTTCAGACATGGCTTCATTTTTCATTTCAAATACCCACCGTTCGTTAAATGGGGCGGGTTTTGCAAAGCTGTGCTAGAGCCATACATTAAATTTTATTGGAGGCATGATTATGTGGAGAGCTTACAGCGATGTTTTCCCCAATTCAGGCTAAAAATGTGCAAATATTCCACGACGACCCGCTCTCGTTATGGATGGAATAGGTCTTTAGACTGTGATGGAATGCAGTTTGGGTCTCCACGAAACCATTTCCATGTTTCACCATGAATTAAATAAAAATCACACTGGTCTTGACATACCCTATGCCTATAAAACAAATATGGCCGCCTGTTCACTGACGAAGACTATATATTTTTGTAGGGTTAGTGACCACAAAATTCTGAACACCTTCGGATATGTCTGGCAACTCCGAGTTGAAGCAAATGTATGGCTTCCTCCAGGTTTGGCAAAGACTGCCGAGCACTTCCCAGTCGAGCCGAATTAGATGAATGACCACCACGTCAGTCGAAGACTATTGAGAGACTCTGAAGCAAACATCGCAAGCTTCACTACCCTATTTAATTTACATTAGGCTCGAACCGCCATATGTATGCTACTCATCGATAATAATATTTTATCGCACAAATACGAGCGGGAAACCTGGTTCTAGTGCTCTGCTCTGGGACTTCCATGTGGAGTTTCTTATCACTGATCGTAAGAACTGGCAGTCATATTGATTAGTAACTACGCCACAATTTAATAGTTTTTCACAGTTATTTTTCTTTCAAATCGGAGGCGAAAATGTATGTAAAGTTCATCACAAATTAATAAAATACTCTATAATTTTTTTAAACAATTTCTATAATTAATTTTTTTTAAATCAATAATTTATAATATTTTAAATTACACCGGAAGTATGAGTACTGCAGAACTTTTATTAACTGTTGCTATAAATCTCTAAGAAGAAAATGTTATAAAAATCCCTCGAAACTCTATTAAAATTTTGCCTGTTATTTGCCAACCAAAGAGAATGCTCTAGTACCATTTTATTAGGGTATCACAGTAACTTTGGTAATTTCAAAATGGTTTGTGCTGTCGAAAACCCCTTCTTCAAGAAGAAAATTTACTTTGAATGCCGTCTTTTAATGTGGTATGTACGGTATAAAATGTTATATTAATGTTTAAATTATAAAACCAGGGTAATTAAATACTAGCTCCATAAAAGGAGCATGAAGTCTGATGAAAACGTTGCTTGTATATCCGTAATGACAGCATCCGATTACAATAAACTTACGAGTTGTAAACTTGGACCAACAGTCTTGTGCATGTAATTTTTAGCCTACGTCTTGAAGGAAATATAGGCTTGTGAGAGCACTTTCTTGCCTGTACATATGTAAGTGTGTTTGTGTGTTGGTGTCAGTCCCTGTGTATGGGGCCCTGCCCTCTCCCCTAAAAACTTTTGAACCCGTGAACAGAATTGACCAAACTCGGTACACATGCAGCTAGGACCAACAATTTTTCGCGAAAAGATACACGTGGAGGCTAGACTTCAATACACTATGTAAACACCCGCAGTCTTCATTTGTTTATTGAACGCTTGTATTTGTGTTAAGAGAGTCTGTTACATGATTGGGCCAATCAGAATCAAGTTTCTCAGTTACTGACCTTTCGTGATTCGCGGACAGACAGATAAGACACGTAAGAATTCAAATGATCATGTCACAAAAGTAGTTTTGAACTGAAGTTTTTGGAACACAATTTGTCCAGAAATATTTTCGCGAAAAACAGGTGTCCCTACGTATAGCATTTAGAAAGAACACCAGACTTGTACAGTTTTCGACCACGCAAGGAGCTTATTTTCAAAATTATTTCAAAATGCTTCTCAGCAACCGTTTAACCGATCAAAACCAAGTTTCGCATGCTGACAGAACATTATGAAAGCAACAAATTTAGAAACAGATATTGTTATTGGTCAGCAATTTTGGAATACACCACTACATGAAAAAATTTAGCTTTTACGTGATATCTCGGAAACTACTCAATCGATTGCCACCAAATCTGGCAAAAAAGTTCTACGACGTCAGGCCATCTAAATTGGTATGTTTGAAGTAATTAATGTTTTTTTTTTTCAAAGTGCCGGCCATACAAACATTTTAGCATAGTATGCTGTATGTACGAAACCGAAGAATATTGGTCGGCGACTCACCAGTGTAGGAAAGAGCATCCGGGCGCTGGGGATGGTGGGGCCAGTACTGTGCTATGGTAGCCGAGTCCGGTGACCCGTACTTGACTCTAGAAAGGGTGGATGAAGCGTTTATCATAGCCTATCTCCACCAATAGGGACCCAAGGCTCCTAGCGCGCCCCCTGGGTTTGAGCAGATTGGGCTCTACCGCCTGTTTCGCTATGGGATGCCAGTTTCCTCGTGGCTGGCCAGGGGTATCTGCCATGTAGCTTGGGCCGACCAATGTGAACATTTTTCTTGTAAACTTCCTAAACTGTAATGGAAGTCTTTAACCCACACATTGTATGTAAATACTGCCATATATCACGCTGCAATTATAGGAATGCTTAGCACCGCTACAATACATAATTGGCAACTTCACTATGCATTTGACTGTTTCCTGAGCAAATGTAGGAACGCTACTATGGATGTATGAGAAAATCTTTATAAATGCAAAGGGAAGTTCCTAGCTGCAAGTAGAGGCTATTCTATATTTGCAGCCTGATGTGTGATAAATGTACTATACAATGTATTAGTTGAAAACTTCTATTACAGTTTAGGAAGTTTATTAAAAATATTTTTACAGTGTACGAGGATTTGAAAGTCGAGGTGTATTGAGATTTAGTGTACCAAAATACCCCAGAAAGTGTCATATTTCCTCCGAAGGTAAAATATATATTTATCGACAACTAAGACTTTGGAGAGAATAGTCTAATGCAACATTAGCAAAAAGGAAGTAACGTAATGTAAAAATAAAATAAGACGAATCTATGAAAATAATTTAAAACAAAACGATAAATAACAGCAAAATATTCGAGCTATTAGTCGATCGGTATTCAATACAAAGACAGTCCAAGGAAATTAGTAAAGCAAGAACAAAAATAATTTCTAAACTTTTAACACTTAATTTGATGCAATGATTGACATTTATTAGGTATTAATAATAATTCAATTACAATTTCAATTTTGTGGTAACCTAAATGGCCGTCGGTGAATCGGAACGACATAACACTAGCAACTGGTCTAAAGTGTCTCAAGCTGCTCCTAGCTCAGAATCCTGACTTGTGGGCTTGGACATTCTAAATCATACGCCCTGCATGGGCGCTAGACCATGTAATTCTCAGGGTTGGGGGCAAAATAAAACAAAGACTACACCCCAGCCATGCTTTCATGTCCAGAAACTTAATATAATGCCTATGGACTCGTTCCTTCATCATGTATCACTCCAATATGGGGAATTTAATTCTAACTCAATGCTGTTTATGAATTAAAGATGTTCTTAAAATATAATATCCAAAGCGCTAGCACAGAAATTAAAACGAAAATAAAAGTAATGTTATTTCTTGCAAATACTAATTGTATGTCTATAGTGAACTTAAATTAACAGTCTCTGCAGTTCTTTGTGATTTGTGAATTGGGGTATCGCATGATAACTTGGCGTAGCTATAATTATTAAGTAGTTCCAGATCAAAATGTTTAGTACATAGCTTCTCGTTATTTGATCATTAGCTGATAGGAAACATTTTCAAAATTTTTTGTACCTCCAAATAAAGTTACATTTCTAGTGGAAGTATAAGTATCCTGAATACAATAATCGTTATAATATTTTAATCCTTGCCACTCAGCCCCTTCTGACAACCAGCAATGATCCCTTGTTGCTGCTCTCTCATGCCGTGTTTTACAATATTGTATGCTCTGTTCAGTTAGCATGGCGAAGCTTAGGAAGAATTTTCGCCGTCGCATTCTTGGATAAGTTGTGTGAAAACATGGACGGAATACTACTTCCTTATTCTTCATAACCTTCCATTCACAAAATTAATTTGTAATTGTGGATTACTGATTTTATGGGATTTTCTTCGTCGTTTTACTACGTGAGGAAACATTTACAATACGCGTAGTTTCACGCAAGTACCACGAAGTTCGCAATAAAAGAGTGGTTTCCGGTATATTTACGAGTTTACTGTAAGGGGAGGTGAGGCGTTAAGTAAACCTATACAGGGTTAGACTGAAAAAACGACAAACTCCGCCGCATATTCTTTATGAAAAGTTACGTATACTGTAGTCTATGATGTTTCGTAGGGGTGGTAACGCACAACTACTACAGAAAAACCGGTCGCTGCCATTAAATTATGCCATATAGAAATTAAGGGTTACAATCTTGCTGTCGCATAAAATTCTGTGATGCCGAAGCCTAACAAGGCTTTCAATAACGTTAAAATCAACAAAAACGGTCTTAATGTGTTATCACTCAAACCCTACCGTTCGCGAGGAATTCACGCATAGAGGTCACAACCATAGCGTTACCGTACCTGACACGCACGCAACACGCTGCTAGGGTATTCCCAGTGTAACGACCTTCACACACTCGTAAGTGTAAGTGAACAACATTTAATAACACGTGGACTAGTACAGAACAAGTAATTACGCAACACATCTGTAGAGGCTATTAGTCCTTATAGGAGTTGTTCAATGAGCCGACCGTCAACTTCACCGCACAGGTCACAGCATCGCTGCAGGTATCGTCTGACCCTGACGGATGGTGTCAAATGCACTAGCGATTCTCGCCAGCAGGTTCTATTTACTGTCAACGGGCGTGTCGTACACAAATGATTTAATAATACCCAAACGAAAAAAAAACATCGAGAGGTGTAATGTCAGGCGAACGAGCGGGCCAGGCAGTGGGTCCACCTCGACTAATCTAAGCGGTCATATATGCTCGTACATTACGGCCAAAATGTGCTTGGGCGTCGCTATGCTGAAACCACAAATGCAATCGCACGGTAAACATGAGAGTTGAGTGGTTGAGGTAGACGGCATGGCCCAATGAGATGGTCGTTTCTCAATACCTGCACACATGTTCACAGAAAACTGCTGATGATGGCTTCTTATGCGAGTATTGCGTGGGTTGACTTCCGCCCATGTGTGCCTATTCCTGGTATTCAAGACTGCGACGGGTGTGCAGCATGCCTCGTCCGTTCACAATATAGTCGTAGATAAACATGGCTGCATATTGCAGTGTTCTAGTTACCATCGAGCGAGTTTTAGTCAGCGATGATAATCGTCCGGACCTGCCGCTTGTACCATAACTTGCGAAGAAGCCATGTTGCACTACCTTGGCTGGCATCCATTACGTGGGCAATGGCATGGGTGACGGTGGATGGCACCTCTTCGATGGAAGCAAGGGCCTCCTCTTCAAACTCTGTCGCAAGCACGTCCAGAATCACGTTTCTGTTTGGCGACAGTTCCTGTATCCTGTATATGCTGGTCAGTGGCAACAAAGATGGAGTAGTGTGGAACCTGCCTCCTGGGATACATGGCTGCGTACAAGCCTCGTGCTTTCCTGCCGCATCCCTGTGATGCGCCGTACACTAGGTGCATGTCCACTAGTTCCACCCACGTGCACAGATACATGTTGCCACGACAACACACAGACATCTGTCCACCTGGTAGATGGCGCTAGCGGTCTTCTTGCAGTGACACTGCTTACTGCGGCCTGTGTGAGCGCCAAGCGAGTGTGCGCTGTAGCGTGCAAATGGGTGCACGATATTTACGACCTTGGCGTACGCACAGGTATAGGCTGTTCATGGCAACGTGAACACTATTGAGGCCCTAGATACTTTTTCCTTTCACCTATTTGTTATACTTTAACAACCTTTTTAAATCAATATTGCCGTTTAAGTAAAAATAATCCACCGCACTCAAAATTCAACGTCTAAGGCTTAAATAAAACATATTTACTGACGATTATTGCAAATGAGAGGGCTTATAAAAGTGCTCACTTTATCGTGTATAGCCTATATGCAACATCTGCTTGGTAATTCCGTTTCTTCTTCCAGCAGGCGTGACAAAACACCATGCGTGTCGTGTTGCGCGCGTTTCAGGCGTAGCAACGCAATGGTTACATCTACGCGCAGATTCCTCGCAACGGCGGGGGTTTAGTGTGATGACACAAGACGACCGTTTTCGTTAACTTTAACGTGCTCTTTAACAATCCGTCATTGAAAACTCGACTAGGCTTCGGCATCACAGGTTTTGTGCGACAACAGTTAATTTATCTATGACACAATTTAATGGCAGCGACCCGTTTCGATGTGGTTGCTGATATTCATTCAACAAATTATCCTATACGTCATTGTTACATTTCAAGCACTTTATATGTCGCATGTTTTCGACGTACTTTTACATAAGGATTATAAAGCGGAGTTTGTGGTTATTTGTCAGATTCACTCTGTATATTAATTTAGTCTGCGAGAGTCCTTCACACAGTTAAAAACTTTACTTATTTTACAAAATCACCGATACACGGAACAAACATAAATCCAAAGTCCAGACAGCGAAAATAGGTTTTCCTGTCTTAACAAAAAAGTTAATAATGTTAAGTAAATTAGTTTGTTTGGCCAATGAATATATTTTACGTTACTGTGCATTCAAATAATGCTTAGCATCATAGGCTGTTCACCAATAATTGAGCGATTCCGAAACAACATCAGAAAAATTTCACGGCCTCTACCGGCATATATTTTTACGAACACATTGATTGGCATGCGCCCACTAAATTTGGTAACAATAGAATAAAGGAAGTTCTGTCTAATAACACCGAATTAAAAGTGTTAGGAGAACTTTTGTAGATACTGAAGTTGTTTTGCTTTTTTTTTTATGCGTATACGTGCAAGAATGAGTAAGTTCGTAAAATATGTACTGATCTAATAATTTTGCAGTTTGGTTTGACCGACGCATGAGCTAAGTGATCATGTACATGGGAATGTTAATTTTGTATTTCGTGAGAAGATACACACTGTGCATACAAGTAGATCTTGAACTGGGCTTTTAAAGGTGCTCACTTTACCGTGAACAGCTTATAACACATACATTCCTTCTAGCTGAACTCTGAACTGATTCTCGCGAAAATAGCTGCTTGACTTTGCCTTTAAGTTAAGTATTCGAAATCGGGAAGTCAAGAGTCCTTAGCTTTAACTTTTATCATTTCCATTGTGTCAAGCTCCATGGGAAACAACATGTTGATAAGCAAACGTAAAGTCGAAACGTAAAATCAGAAGCTAAATTTTTAAATTGGGAAACAGCGTTAATATCGTTGGCCATACTGTTCAACTTGTAGACATTTTCTGTAAGTACTTTTTCCTCAGGAATCTTTCTAATATCCCGGGGTTTTAGCAAAATAACATGTTAAATTAAAAATGTTACGGTTTTTGTAAGGTACCAATAAAATAAACCAAAATAGTCTCAGAAAATCTAGCAAGGGCAACTGAAAGGCCTTGTTCTATTTTAATTTATGGCATACTTAGCAAAGGTAACATTATAAAAATTCAGGGCAACCACAAATCAACAATATACAAGAATTTCCCTATTTAAAAAATTTGAAAGGAAACATAAATGTTTTCTTATACAATTCGATAGACGTCTTAAAGAAGCTCTTGGCGTCTTATTTCAGCGTGTAAATTATCTCATATCTATAGGTATGATAGTTTTCGCTATTTGCACATTTTTAAAACAGTAAAATTGTTACTTTGACGTGTTATTAAATTTCTATACAATTAATAAATATTCCCTTTGACACGTTGGGTGCCATTTTAAATTTAATCATAAATAACTTACCGACATTCTCAGCTTTGCAAATCCTTTCTTATAAAATTATTCTTCTTTAGTATATTTAAAAAAATATTCATAAAATTATTTTCTCATATTTTCAGACATAAAATATTTATTATCATTATTTCGTCTTCTTATAATCATCATAAAACATTATTCACAATCAAAAACAATAAAATTTTTCTTCTTAAAAAAAATTATAATTTCTCTACATTAAAGAAACGTCTTGTAGCAAGTTCATTATACTATATCATTACAATATTCATGTCATTAAAAATCACGTCAATACTGTCTGTGGTGAGAAATTATTCTAAAGGAAAAATTTGTTCTCATTTTCATCAGCCCTACGTATATTGTCTCATGTCCTCTAATTGGCTGTCGCCTGACCGTGACACATGTCTCTGCCAATCAGCATTGGCGAGACGAGAGACAACCAGAATAGTTTTATGTTAAATATAATAAATATTTAATTACTTTATACCCTCTAGGAAGAAATGAAAAATAACAAACATTAGTACTGAATATTGGCTATAACATATGAATCTCTATGTAAATAAATATAAAAATAAACCAAAGATTATATTGTTAACTCATATAATAAAGCGTAATTTGGAAATTATATTAAAAGAAGTGACAACATAATCAAGTACTCATTAATTATATATATATATATAACAAACATAACAATAATGTTTATGAATAAATGTAAATACATCCCAAAATCTGCAATGTTACAATTGAATTATGCGAATTATATGCTCTCATATTTCTGCAAGGAAAGTGTAATTACTGATGTCTACAATTAAACAGTATGCGGCAAAAATATAAAAAAAAAATTTTTTTTTCGTGATCAACTTCCTTAGGTTGGCGATTCTGCTGGGCGCGTCAAGTGCTGCTCCTAGTGACTCTCCTGGCATCTCGGTTGCCGGCCGCTGTCGCCATGGGTGCGCGCGCATCGCTCGCCTCGGCCGACGCGTCCCTGGGCATTGCAGGTGTCAACGTCAACAGGAGATGATGTGTCCATCGCATCGCGCTCCCACGTGAGTGTTTTGTGGTCTTCGCGCGCCGGGGGCGTGTTGAGGCTGTGTTGAGAGTAGGGTTACCAGGCGTCCGTGCGAAATGAGGACGTGCCCACCTTTTCAATAATAATTTTTGCGTCCGGCTGGGTTTTTTTCCATGGTATTCAAAAATGTCCAGCTTTCTCAACCATATAAAAGGCACTATTTGTCTATTCATATTATTCTGATATTGATGGTCTATGTGCAACAAAGTTGGTTCTAGCTGTGTTGTAGACATTCACTTTGTCAATAATAAAAAGATGTTCGTATGTTTTTTTGGTAAACCATGCAGCATATGTTTATGATCCCTTACCACCCCTTTATTTATATTTAGATTCATTTTTAGTACGACTGTGGGTATTAAAATGTTTTGTTGTGTGACATAACCATAAGTACACAAGTCTATTTTCCTGATGTGTAGGCGTCAACAAGTTAACTGAATATTTGATCATACGTCATCAACTAAACACTTGAAACTTTTTTCGTTGAAATACTTGCGACTCGATTAAATTATTTTCCCAACCTTATTAATATTAAACTATACACTGGAAAAAAATGAACATATTGATGTTCTGCATTAATAACTTACGACACTGATGAACTTGCGAGATCCTACTTTGTAAAGAAATGCCCTCATTTCTCAGAGTGAATGTCCTCCGTTTTTACCCCTGAGTTTCTGGTAACCCTAGATAATAGCAGTGGTTACCACGAAGCTTGTTCACCGAAACTTGCAGTCTTCCGCAGAACTTTAGAATCATCGCGTGATATAATATTATGACGAAATTAAGTTCGTTTTCGCGCCGTGCGATTGTGCACAGCGAGTTTGGAGAGGAATCGGACGAGCTGATTACAGTGGGATCCGAACCGCACGGATACATAATTTAGGTGTTCCAATTCTATGTCACGCCATACGCGAATTGCGACTCTTCGGCTTAGCAGCTGCAACTTTTGAGGGCAGAAAAAATTAGTATTTATGCCTGAAGCTCAAAATATTCGTGGTTATTGCAATATTATCCTGTCGAAACAGACTGCAAGTGTTGTGTGATGATAACAAATATGCCTTCTAGTTACAACTAAACCAACCATTAATGATAACAGAAAAGACACTCCTCATTTTTCTTAGTAGTACCCGCAATCGATTATGACACCAGCGTTAAATATTTTCTGGCATTGTCCAATTTGTGAATGTTAAATTGATCTCACTGAAAACAACCTTCAGGGCAGTAAACATGCTCACTCATAAAAATTAGAAAATTTAACGTTAGGAATTTGTGCAAATATTATATCGACCACTGGAGGATTATCATAAATCTTGATACACATGCCAGACTTGAATACTTCGTAAGTCGCATAACGCTAGGTACCGGCGAGATCTCTAAATCTCATGCACGAATTCCACGTCACGCCGATCCGAAAGGGGCGTTCTCGTTAGAAGTACATTTGCATGGGCGGAAAGGAAATGTTTTAAAGTTGGACTTCGCTCGAGCTGAACGAAATTTTTTCTTTACGACTCACCGCGAATTATAGTGTTACCGGGAATGAAAGTTGGGAAATCGAAAATCAAGATTGCGCTGTCGAACGTTTCTTTTAATGCAGCTGCTGTAAAGAACTTACAGAAGCACAGCAAATTTCTTTGTTTCTGAATAATAAGTTTTGATGAGCGTAACACGCCAGTATACTATGACTTAATTTCCATTAACGACAAATGCGTATAGGCTGTTCTCGGAAAAGTGAGCACTTTTGAGACCCTATAGTTACTCTTTTCTTTCAGTCATTTTTTATCCTTTAACCACATTTTAAAATAAATATTGTCATGCCAGTAATAAACACATTGTGTATATTCCACCCCTCTCGGAACGTTACATCTAAGGCTAAAGTATAATATATTTATTGACTATTATTCCAAATGAGAGGGTTTTCAAACGTGCTCACTTTACCGTGAATAGCCTATAACAGTACAGAAGCGAGTAGCGTATTGATCTATTGCGCACTATCCGACTGAAATGAGCGAAGCAAACGACAGCAGGCCGAACCAGGATGGTGACTCGAGGTGATTTTGGCCGTGCCCGAAATGGCAAATTTGGGGAATTAGGGATTAGGAATTTAGGGTGGATTGTTTCGAACGGCTTGTAACAGCGCTACATGTGACAAAGTTGGAAACTACAGGCTTGTGGAATTACGACATTATTTTGTTTATCACACTATCAATAAATAACTTAACTCCCACGCATTTTTCACGTATTTTAAATAACTGACTATATTTCTTTCTAGTCAATATCAATCATCTCGTTATTTTTTCGCTCCCTGCAATTAACATTCAATTTTTAATAACCGATCGCCTTGTTTTTACTTTTTTTTTTTTAAATTCAACATACGAACTTTTATTTTAAAATGATTTCATTTAGATCCCTAATTCTCCATTTTTCACATGCATGTATTGTGCAGCGTTTCAAGAACAGTAAATACCGAAGTTTCCGCCACAACGCGGGAAATAAAACGCAAATAAACAACAGCAGACGATTTTACGGACCTTTTTGGTGATTTAGTGTGCTACTTCACATCAGTAAATTTCAACCCTAAATCCCCAAATATTTAGGGCCTTAATTTAGTCACGTGTTCGATTTAGTAACCTAAATAATCGTCTTGAAGCCGTTTCGGACACGGCTTTTGAAGGTGAAGTGTGGTGCGGGCTGCGCTCGCGAGTGGCAGCCATGTCGTTGATCAATACTCGGCAGAGGAATTTCAGAACGTTTGAACTCACAGCCCCCAGCGGAAATCTCGCCTCCCTCCTCCCCCTCGACATCGTGGACCCAGCCACCTGCGCACGCGCTTTGCGTCCCGAAGACGGGAGTTACAGCTCACAGCGCATGCGCGGGCAGCCGGAATACAACAACACGTAATATTTAGCACTAGCTGTTACCCGCGGCTTAATTTTAATGACCAAGTGCTCTGTCTCAATTGTTATTATTTTGTTTGTTGTCATTTCTATAATATCATAACATCTCAACGAATTTAGATTAAATTTGGTACAAAGGTAGACTATATTCTGGATTAGCTCATATGGTACATTTCATTACAGAAAATCGAACGTTTCCGTAATGAATATAAAATATAAAAAACAGACCACCAACTAGCGCCTACTCAAATGGTTGGAGGAAAATTTTATATATTCCCTAAGAAACTGTTAGTTTTTCCGGGATGAAAAGTACCATATGTGTTAATTCAGAATATAATCTACCCCTACATCAAATTTAATCCAAATCCGTCGAGCCGTTACGACGTGATTGAGTAGCAAACATACACATTTTGGCATTTGTAATATTATTAACAATCACACGATATAAGAAAACAGTCGAACATTAATGATTTAAACGGAGAGATAAACCATTACAGGAAAAATTGGCTAGAACATGTAGAAAGAATGAAAGATACAAGATATCCCAAGCAAATGATCTATTGTAGACTAACAGGAAAAACAAATTCTCAACGGCCGAAGAAAATATGGCTTGATCAAGACTAATTCTTGGAGATCGCAATAAGCCATAAAAAACTTAAAGCGTGAAGACGAAGAACATTTTATATTATATGCACCTTGTTCAGAATCAGAGCCCGGCAATATGAATTATAAAAACAGATACGTACCGACGATACCCGAAGTAAGGTTTATTCTCCTGAGGTTAGGGACAAAACAATATTCGTTACATGAGAGTTACAGGGGCGCTGGTGTTTCAAAGAGATCAATTTTAAGCTGGCGGTTAATGGAGAAATTGTATATATTTTTTGAGATTAAAAGTTTGTGTTTGACCCGAATTGAGATTTAAGCTTACCTTAGCCATAATAATATGGAGTGTTATCTTTATTTTGAAAGTATTATTCGCCCTCTCCAATGTTATTTATGAAAGTTAACAATAAAATTCAAATGCTTTAGGCTTTGAGTGTTAACAAATAAGCTTATTTTAATTTTAAAAAAGTTAAAACTTTGAGATCTAAATTAATAAAGTTGTCATCAAAAGGAATTATTTTGATTCACTTGTCATACTTGAGACTGTTGCCTGGGTTGACAGCAGTAAGAATCTGGTATAGCGAAAAACATGCTAATGGAATTAGTTTTTTTTTTTTGGCATTCCTATTAAAGATAGATATATACGACCCGGGACTTTTTTAAGATGAAAAATACGTGCTTCTTTGCTGTCGAAGACTTTTTGTAAGATTATTGTAAAGTCTGTTTCCTGGAAAAATCAAAAAAATTTTAATAACTAAGTAAAAAATTCCTGAAAAGCAAATCGTTATATTTGTATCGATACAGAGCTTGAAAGTATTATTTCTCGCTGTTAGGTTTTGTTTTGAAGTTTATAAGATATAATAAATTGGCTTCCAAAAACCATTTTTCATTAACATGTATTTCCGTATACCAAATTCTCTTTGCTTCCAAATAGGAAACGTCCTCGAGCAAAATAAATCGAGCAAGCCAATGTTTCGCAAAACCAAGTTTTACGACATGACATTATATGATTTTGATATATTTCGTCAAATTTTCACTCAAGTGCGAAAAGTTTATTATTTACGTTGTTTATAACAAAATAAGAATCAGAATATATTATGGAATAATTATATATATATTTATTTTATGAAAAATGTAATTATGTCATTCGGTTACACACCTAACGTAAACTTCCGGTACACTAGTGACCTCAAAGATATCTGGCGATGAAAGTTTTAGTTACAAAATAATTAGCATTGAGCTTCATAACCTGAGATGGGAACATGACTATTGCAACCTTCAAATAAGTGAAACACTTTAAACTCCCATGATTAATAAAAATACTTTTATAGTTGACTATTTGAAAACAAATCAACTATTTAATACACACAGCTTGAAATCTGGGTAGACTCCACGATCTAGACACCAATACACAATTCTGTGAGAGTGAGATGTTCACCGACACAATGAAACCTTCAGTCTTTCTGTTCTATAATAACAGTTGCAAATACACTTTATCCCAACAACCACATAACACCCAGTAAGACAGTAAAAGCATTCTTTGCTTCCGTCTACTTTGCAATTATTGTTGAAAATATTCTCTTCCTCGGCACCGTCGTCAAACTCGAAAACCCAATTCCTGTACAACAGTGACAATATTTTTTAACTTTCAAATAAATGTATTTGCTTTTGGGTTAGTTAACATGTGTCATTTTTGACTTAAAATGCTCAGTATTTTTAAATTTTGGCAGGTTAATACAATAGAGATACTTTTAAGTTAACAGGGCACATTAAAATTAAATTGCAAAATTTATTTTCTCCTGTCTGTAAACTGTTTTACCTGAAGTCAAGACTCCACAGTCTTAGAACTTATGCATCTGAAAAAAAAATCGTATTTAAACAGAATATTTACAACATGCGCATCCCATAAATCTACAATAAAATTCATACAGATTTTCTCTTTAGATATTGTAGAAACACGTGCTTGGTTACATATTTTCATTTCGATGTTGATAGCACAGTCGTCTTGTGGCTTTCACGGCTGTCATTTAATATCACGTGATTTTTCATGAATATTCGCACGAAACGGTTTATAATGCTGTGTTTCATCTGCATGATTATGATGGTTATTAGTCTCTCACATGCATTGGGAAATAACTATGCAGTCAATAATATCGCCCAGAAAACGTAGCACAGTTTTAAAATAAAAAATAAAATATAGTTTTGCCACTTTATGCGCATTGTCTACCAACAGAACAAAGTAAACGTTTGTAGTTTCCCCTATGTTCTAACGTTGGCAGTTCCGTAGAACCTACATCGGCAAACGAGTGAATAAGGCAAGGCTCTCTCGGTAACGTATACTGGTGAGTTGGCAACTCTTTCCTTGTATGCCCCTTGTTCAGAACCAACAAAGGATAAGAGAAGGAGAGGCAAGATTATGCACAAAACACCTAAAAGACCACAATAATGCAAATACTGCGGTGACATGTGTAATATTGGTATACAATAATCATCATACTTTTACGTAACTACTACTTCCACTAACAGTTACACAAATTCGCTTGTACAATATCTGCTAAACTATTTACTGAAGAAAGATGAAACTGTATATGAGGGAAGATGGTATTCACACACATTACTTTCTGAACTCTTATTACTGGACTGATGTATGAGCACACTCAGCAGATAAATTTTACTTTCCCTCTATAATGTCTACAGATTTCATGGTACCGCAGTTTGCAAACATAACACTGTATACAATCCTCAGTTGGCGGATCTTCATACAACCCAGAGCATGGGTATGCTGTGCTGATGGGTTTAGAGGTTGGCTTCATTTTTTCTTTACCTAATATTTCTTGTTTTTATTTTCTTTGTTTTACGGGAGAGCTTATCAGTACTTCATACATTAGGCCACTTAGTTCTTTATTTCTCCAAGAGCGCAATGGGTAAAGGCTGTTCACGATAACGTGAGCACTTTAGAAAGGCACCTTAGATAAAAGTCACTGTCCCTGCATGCACATATTGTAATGAGTGCGCTGAATGACATTCGCCCCTTAAAGTTGATAACGTTTGATGGAAAGTAATTCCACATCTTAACGTCGAATAAAAAATGTTAAGTAACCATTTATGATAACTTGGATTATTTCTTTCTCTTTCCGTTTTTTTATTGCACCGAAGTGTACAAATGAGTAGATTTGTAAAGTATATACTGTGTTAATAATTTCACACTTTCATTTGACCGACGCATGATTAAAGTGATGAGCCATAGGCAATGTTAATTTTACATATGGCGGAGGAATACACAACATGTAGATATACAAGTAGTTCTTAAGCAGGGCTTCCTAAGTACTCAGTTTCTCGTGAAACTCCTATAAAAGGTTTCAACTATTCAGGGGAGATGGCCACCACTGTGTTTGTAGGAATTCCGGATGGTTTTGGTGATAGAGCTCCTTCTATCGATGTACAAACGTTAAATTCTTCTGTCGATGTGGAAGTTCATGGCTGTTGTGGAGAGAATGCTCCTATTTTGGTAGCTGATACATTCTAAGATGTAGAGAAACACATGCTAGACAAAAGGGTTTCTAAAAGTGCTACACTAACAGGAACACAAGGAAGTTCTGTCAAGTTCTCATCATCTAGACACCAATCTGTTATTCTGGAAGTAGCAAAATCAGCTTCTGTGAATATGTCATTATTAAAAGGAAAACTTTCAGTTGAACTGAAACCAGATATTGCATTCTGAATAGTAGCAGAATTGCAGTATACGATATCGACGAGTTTTGGAATCAGTCTTTCTGTAATAGTTTTACCAGGGTTCGTGACCATTCAATATCCACAGGCGTTTTGTAATACGTTTTCAGAGGCCCAAAAATTGACGTCCGGTGGTTACAGCTTAGGCTGCAGTGAGCAGGGAAAACTGAGCATTACAACAATTAAATTTTTTCTGTAAATTTTAACTGCAGCAAGAGGAACGTGAAATGAACGGTTGTCGACTATTACCAGAACTGGGTAATCTTTAGATGGCTTTGCAAATTTGCAAAAAATGATTATATATTCACAAGTAACTCTTGTTTCATCCATCACTTGTCTTGATAAACAACCTTTGTTCCATGTGGGGCATATTCGGTCAACTCAGGGTAATGTCGTTTTGTAGCAAAAATTAGCATAGGTGGAAGAAAGTTTCCACATGCGCCACATGCACGTGTTCTTGTTACTGTATTTGCTCTTTCAGCACTTGCGAGTTTCCCATCTTGTTTTCGGCCTGTTAGACTAGGAACTTTCGACGAACGGTGAACTGCTGACAGGCAAGATTCATTTACATTAAAAACTCTAGCAGCAGTAAACAAATGGCTGCTGTATGTTTTTTTTTAAGCAGATCATAAAATCTATTGACATTGACTTTGTTGAAAGCCATTGCTTGACCTATGGTTGTAGTTTCTGGTTTCCTTAGTGAGAGTTCAGGATGTCATCGTACGAACACTTGAATCCAATATTTTCCCTCCATTTGCTTGGTTCTACTTATGGGATGGTCCAAGTTGGACTATTTCTTTTTGCCATTACAAAAGCTAGTTCACTCAGGTTTTGGATGGCAAGACCAAAAAACTTATGACTCATTTCAATGAAGTACTCCACTAATTACAACTCTATCGCCTCCGGAAATACATTACTAAATCTTCCACAACGGTCAGGTGTCTTTGCACCTGCAAATAACAACATAAAAAGTCGAACTAAGGTCATCTCAGGAATGGCCTATTCACTGTCCGCAGCACTGAGGGACAGGGTTTGCTCAGTCAGTGATGACAGAGCAATATTAATTGATTCTCTCCACCACTGACCTCTGCTAGTCTTCCGCTTATACTGTCGTACCATCTGGCCTGAAATAAAGAACCTAGCCTAAGTAATACAATAATTGAGGCACATTACAATAAACACACAGTAAAAATACACAACAAGACTGCTTAAGGTCAACTGATTTTATGTTGAATACGCAAGGACTGCTTTAAAATTGACATATGAGTTATATTCCATATATGTTTTTGCCACTTTGCAATAAACTATTTAACATTATAAGTTATTAGAAATTCTAATGACTTTTAGACAATAAGTTATGCTAACTGGAAAAGATTTATGTTGCAACGAAACGTAGATTTTTACCAACATCTTTACACACAAATTATTGATGAAAAATGTATACATCCTGACAGTAAAATGATGAAATCCCTACTGTCGGAATTCAGTAATTTGTGCCTTAGGGCCTACTTGTTAAAACGTCAGGACTTTTTAAAGGATGCTAAAGGAGATTTGAGTCAAATCACGGAGAATGTCAATTTTTTATTAATATCTTCAATCTGCAATAGCTAATGATTATGTTTTAGAGAAATGTCCGATCAATTAATGTAAAAACACAAATTTTACAGTTAAAAACACATAGAAAAATTTAATAGAAACCTACTGATAATTGCAATGTCTGTCGGTAATTAAGTTTACATCTAATTGGACAATAACTTAACCATATCAACTTGCACCGCAATCAAGTATACTGTCATGCCCAGCACATCAGTGTACTCTCTTGCCTCGCACTACCTTACGAACAATATTTTATGATTGGCTGACAGTGTGTAGCTAACATTCACCAAGTGGTGGTGGGAAAGGATGTTACTATTGAGGCGTGACGTCTTTTTTCAACTACTAATACGATTTCGCCTACCAGTGTGGACCTAAATATCGCTACCAACGGGGTCCTATAAACAGTACAAGTCTTACAGAAATACACACAAGATACGCCAGTTGTAGAAGGGGCTATCAGGGACAACAGGTCCTCGCGACCTCTACAAGAGTTCACACTCCTCCACTGCACCACACGTTGCCAGAGGACGGCCAATGGGTCTTCATGACCTCTCCAAGATTCTTCTCTTTCCCCGCACTACCGGTGCTGAAGAAACCATTAGCAGCAGCTCGCTCCATCACCTCATGTGCTGGGGTCCTCGACAGCCATCCAGATCTTCCAGATCTACCAAAGGCTCGAGTACGCCTTCGCCGACCTCGTCAACACCCTTGAGCGGTTCTCCGGAGCCAACCCCTGAAGTAGTCGTCCACCACACGTAAATACCACCGTTCCTTCAGGAACTCCAACACTTACTACTACCCTTCTGGCTCATGGTAGATCCCATAAGTCCCTTCTGAACACCAGGACTAGATAATTATGTCGACCGTTTTCATATTCACATAATCTTTCTAACTTGCGTAGTTCAGAAACAGGTCACCTTCACCAGTCTACGGTAATTTAACTTCCATTCAACTCATTGTTTGATAGGTGGTAGTATGTACCACCAGGTATATTCTTCGTAGGAATAAGGATCTTTTATCCAACTTCCGAATATTATTAATTTCCTAAACGCGTTAAAACGTTAGAGATCAGTGAACCCCAATACTAAATCCTTTATAAGGGGTGAGTAACTCCTAATTTGGTAAAGCTAACACCTGTATTAGAGGCAACCGGCCCGCAGCCCACCTAGAGCCACTAGCACTGATAGCCGCAGCTGATCTGTCAGCGCACCAGGTCCCACCACTGTCAGCACCAGGTAGCCACCACCAGTGCGGCAGCAGGGTCAGAAGCCTCCACAGGCTATCTGTCGCCCAGTTGTACAGGTAAAACCAAATCCACTCAGACGAAAAGCCGCACTCGCCTTCCCCGATTTCATTCCTAGTCGGAAGCTACACGGCCTGTTCGTTATACCGGTAAGTCGCAGGTACTTAACTAAGTAAGGCCGAGTGAAAGTAACCCAGTGTGTATAGCCTGACACCAAACAATAACACCCCGACCATGACGATCAGCCATTAATCAAAGGACGTCACGTATCAAGTTTTTATTTCACCCATTGTGGGGCCTTTGCATCTAATTGACTAAGGGAAATTAGGCAGAACTAGGCCACCACATCCCCGAGCCTATGTGACCTAGCTAGGAGTATTCACCTACAAACACACTTCGGGAAGTTTTAAAACACTCCATGGCATTCAAAATACCTAGCCACAACATGGAACACGGAAGCGTACGAACCCGAGAGAACGGAAGCTACTATGACCGAGGCCATAGTCGAAAACCTAGCTCGATAGAAGAACGAACTGAGACAAACCACGCCGTGGAGGCAGAGCTTCTTCTTCTGATGGCAAACCAGGCCCTGGTGTTGGCTGACATCGAGGCCGATACCCAGGCACAGCTTCCTGTACGGGAAGATGTACCCAGCTGCCCTGCCGTCGAGACGGAGGTCAATCCCTGGCCTCTGAATCCAGCTCCATGGTCGCAGGTTCTTGCATGAGAGGATGAGACCAGCAGCTCCATCATCGAGATCTCGGTATCGATAGACGTCGAGACCGATAACCAGACCCAATTTCCTGTATGGGAGGATGTAGCCAGCTGCCTAGCCGTCGAGATGGAGGTCATCTGACTGCGGCGCCTGACATCTGACTCTGACTGCGGCGCCATAAACCGAGGGGGTTGGCAACGTCGTACCATTACTCCTGATGACATCCCAAGTCTCGGTGTTGGGAGACTTTAAGGCTAACCACAGGAGAAAGTCATTGTCGTAGGAGTAAGTAAAGAGCTCCACGAAAGACAGACTGAACAATTAAATAGCCACAAGATGTCTATTTACAAGTGAAAATTAACATTTTACATGCGTGTCGAAATTTACGCCAAGATAGTGAAATTTTACATAATTTAAAACCATTCTGGATGCTGCCACATTGCCAAAAAACAGTATAGACAAACATTGACACAGCAGTAAACATACTGTAATGTAACTGCAGTAACATAAATCACATTAATTATTTCATGAACCAGATATATAAAATGGCAGACTGCCATTCGAAAACTTTTTACATGAACACTTTTGGACACCCCTCAGTGCCAGTGCTACATAATATTTAAAGAAATAACGTCCTGCTATTTTTTGTAAATACCACAAGAGTTAATTATGTATGAAACCTACCAAAGACTCTCGTCGAAGGAGACAGAAAATTTGTTAAATAATTTCCAAAATATTTGTTTATGCATAATTACACTAACTGTAAACATTATTCACTGTTGCTTTATTTATACTACCAAATACAATACAAGTGTATGTCTGTGATTTTCGGATTTTTCACTTTTAATTATTTTTTCATATAGTATAATTGATAACTAAGCCATATATAATGTTAATTTCATTCGTGTCTGTCTGAACGGATTTAACTCAACGACCACTGAACGTATTGACATCTAATTTACACAGTATATAGATATTAACACCAGGACCAATTTGGTCTTTGTTTCATTGAGATATCTCGAACGGTTCCGGAAAAAATGATCAGGGATGTAAATAGGTACTGGATTAAGCTTTTCTCAGAATTGCTTACTGAATACGAAAATAATTGTAAAAAAGAATTCGTAATTTTTTCTTTCTTTTTTATCTATGGCCTGTAAACCTTTCCTTCCAAAACGCCGTAGTGGCACAGTGTCTAGAGTTATTCCAAGTGAGGCCGCAGTGACCCAGTGGATAGATATATATATATATCAAGTGGGGCCGCAGTAGCTCAGTGGCTAGACAACCCAATAGTAGGGCCGCAGCTGGTCGGGGGCTAGAGCACCTAATCGTGGGGCCGCAGTAGTTCAGTGGCTAGAGAACCCAATAGTAGGGCCGCAGCTGTTCGGGGGCTAGAGCACCTTAGTGGGGCCGCAGTAGCTTAGTGGCTAGAGCACCCAATAGTGGGGCCGCAGTATCTCAGTGGCTAGAGCACCAAAAAAGGGGGCCAGTAGCTCAGTGGCTAGAGAACCCAATTTAAAAAAGTGGCTAGTTCAATTCAACTTCCAAAATATCATGCTAACAGCAAACATGTGCGAAGTGATGGCAGGGTGTAAATTAATAACGCCATTAAATCTGAAATAATAAATATAAGTATTTAAAACATAAAACCTTAATGAAACTATGATGTGTTTTATTTTAGTAACTTTACAAAAATATCATGCGAACGAACTCGCACGGGTCAGGTAGTATATAAATATAACCAGTGAATATGCCCAACAAAATACTCTTACCAAGCAAGACAAGAAGAAAATTTGTTAAAGAATTATCACCATATTATATATATATAAATAAATAAATAAATTTTAGGTACACACTCCGAAAATATGACATGTAAATAATAACAAATTGACAATTTATACAGTTATAAAATCAAAAATAAATTATTACAAATTTTCGTTAGTAGTTTTATACATGTTTTCGTACGTGGGAATCGTGCCAGACGATGCCGTTGGTCGGGAGGTTTTCTCGGGGATCTCCCGTTTACCCCACCCTTGCAAATAAATACAAGTCTACATAAACAAATACATAACCTCTCATACTTGCGTGGATTAATGACTGTATATTAAGCCCGCATGCCTGTGTTCATACGAGGTAAAGTCGCTTAGCTGGAAACAGCACGGTTCACCGGGCGGATTGGTATTGGAATGGCTGGTCCCCTTCCTCAATGCGAAAGTGACGCGACATCACGTACGAGGAAGACCCGATCTGACAAGTAATCAAACCAATTGTAAATGATCCGACACAAATATACGTGGATTAAGCGAGAGCGAAATTTACGTATAAAATAAATAAAATGCCCAACTACTATAATTAAAATATGAATAAATAATTACGGAATTGTGATGCGATTATGTCACCAGTGCAGCGAGAAAAATAAGTGGAATGTTGGCTAACATCTACCAATTAATGATTGTCAACTGTTTGTTCATCTTAAGAAGTACGTTTATAAGTTCATTCTTATAACGAAAACATTCCGAAAGAAATTAAACATTAAATATGCGGCTATGGAAAAAGCGGCTGTTTATCAAAACAAATCATTCTTCTTAGGTTAAAATTTAAACTACCCGAATACCGTCCACAGCCTTCTTGAGATTTCACTGTTTAAATTAGTTAACAGCACCCGACTTATTCAACAAACGTGTAGGTTAATTCTAATCTTTCCCCACTTAATCTTTCCCCACTTAATGACTCAGAGACACTTTCCACTGATTCATTAACTGTTTCATTCGCTGTTTTTCAGTGATTTGATTTTGGATATTGGATCAGATGAACAACGTGAGTGAACAGATTTGGGCGGCTCTTAAGATTGAGGAATGAAAGGGCGGGGGCAGCGGGAGATCCCCGAGAAGACCCACGGACCAGTGGCATCGTCCGGCACGATTCTCACATGCTAAAGTCCGGTGACCCAGCCGGGAATTGAGCCCGGTTCGCCTTCGTGGGAGGCGGGTGGGCTAACCGCTCGGTCACCGCGGCCCCAAATGAACAACGTGTATTCAATTAAATAACAACGCATAAACTAATAAATCTCATAAAAGTATTTTTTTAATGCGAGTTTCGTCCTTTATATTACCATTTCACTAAGCAAAATAACATCCGGTCTTTCATTCCTTTTGCACGTCTTTCATTTCATTTTCACGTAATTGTCATAACGCTCCGATTGAAGGTCTAAACTGTATTAAATGTGGCAAAGTGAGTGCATTCATATGTACGATTTGTTTTCGCAATCATAATGCTACCAGTTAAACAAAAAACAGAAAGCAAAGGCATTGAAGAACAATAATGCACATATTTCCCCCTTCGACCTCAACGTTTGCTTGGGAGTTTCAATGGTAAGGTAACGGTCTAGTAGCGTGATGCTAAGGACTCACCCCTTGAAGGGGGCGGAGATTTATTACTTTTAAAAAATACGTTTAATCACACAATATATGCAGTGATGGTCGGAATTATGTATATTTCTCGTAATTATACGCTAAATTCAATAAAAACTGTGTTTAATTCGCCACACGCAGTCGGCTGTCACTTATTCAATCAGTAAAATTGTTTCACTGAAACAATCGGTGATTTCCACCCGATTCTAAGTGGAGCCATTTTCATTGATTCGAGTTGTTGAATTTCACGGCGAACAAGCGGTTTTTCACTGATTCGAATTTAAAGAGAGCAATTCCATAATGTGTAGGATATCCTTGGAACATAGTATATGGTTTTTTTTTTTGCTCAGGCAATATTTTGGAGAGAGAACTGTTTCCATTTTGCAAACCTTAACGGAGATGACTTCCTTCTGCCAAACCTGCACCTACCATTGTCGACTGCAAATATCAGTCAGGTTGATGAATTTGTTAAACCGGCACTGTTGTTCGTTGTAGAGTAAATGCAGCAACATACGACATTAAACATTCAAGGTCATTCCAATGTCCCGTCACGTGATTTACAATTTACGAGATGAGAAAATAGCATGTGGTAACTATAGGCTATTAACGTTAAAATGAGCACTCTTTAAGGCCCTCCCAACAGACATTAACCACCAATAAAAATATTTTATTGCAGCCTTTGGTGTTAAATTCTGAGTGTGGTGAAATGTATGCACTCTATTTATTGGCCACATTACAAGGTTTATATTAAAAAGCAGCAGGAAGATAGACATTGGGTGGAAGGAATATTTAGAAGGGCCTTAAAAAGTGCTTGTTTTACCGTGAACAGCCTATAAGAAAAAACTAGTAGGGTGAAATACTACATAGAAGTAAGCTCATGCATACAATAGTTGAGTGGGCGGGAGATCGTGGAGGCGCTGCGTGCAGCACATGAGGTCTCTTCAGCGTCAATCGAAGTAAAGAGTGGTGGAGTTAGAGCAGTGACGAAATGCAGTAGCGTGGGAAACTGGAGTGTACTGAGAGAACCAGCCTTCCAACGGCGAGGTTCACCAAGTTTGGTAGAAGGTAAGCGGTCTGACCACTTCAACACTGCGGCCCCGCTCTCTGGACCGCCGTTCGTTGTACATCTATCAGTTGCCATTGTTACTGCATAAGGACACTGAAACTGGATGAAAGATATTGTAACCCGTCAACAGATGTGAGATATTTACGTGTGTATCTTTCCTGAACATTCACACAGAGCGTGGTGGCGCGGTCCTAACTCACTGGATTCGCATTCGGGAGGACCCGGGTTCGATTCCCGGTCCGACCATCCTGAATTCGGCCTTCCATGGTTTTCCGAAATCACTCCAGGCGAATGCTGGGATGGGCTCATAACAAACGTCATGGCCGATTCTTTCCCTTCCCGAATCCCCCCCCCCCCCCGCGCACCGCCCCTAATGACCTCGCTGTCGACGAGACGTTAAGCCTAACTACCCACCTACGTTCCTGAATGTGGGGAAAGTTTGAAATGTTATTTATTTTAAGAGTTAGGCTTCGGAAATTACGCGAGAAGATTGCCGTGTTCATTAAAATATTTAAGTGCTTCGTGCTCCAGTGCAAATAGTGTATTTTACTCCAGCTGTTTTCCATTTCGGTTAAAATGTGTTATTTTCAAATTTTGTAAAAACCTTTAATGATGGTACGAACAAATTTTGTAGGCATCTATTAATGCAATTTAATGCACCGTTTCATACCACAACTAATTTCAAAGTCATTTAGAAACGATTTTAATGCATTTAGCTACCGATATAATGTTTATTTAAACTGTTAGAAGAAAAAGGTTTAATTCACGGTAAACGTATAAAATTATATTACAATCGTATACTTAATCGAAAAAATTACATGCTGCATGAAGAAATTCTTCTATCAAACGGTAACATTCTGAGATCATTTGGACTGCATCATTTTCGCCTTGAAAGCGTATTTCAGAGGAGTTGGTCTGAAATGCTCTCTTAATAACCTGAATTAAAATATATTTTTCTTTATCAAATTTGATCCAAATTGTCGTAGAAATGCAAACTGGTAAATAACTTGTCACTGTAATCAATCATATGTTTGAAGTATTCCGAATGTTTTGAAAGAATACTTTCTGCAGTAACAAATAAATATTTTAAAATACAGTTTCATTAATGCAATGCATATTTTATGAAACGATTAAAGCTATTTTTTTGCGTTACTAGAATTTTTTTTTCTCTACAAACATATTATATTGTATTCTAAATTTTGTTAAACTATGAAAAAGACATTTCTAAGATATGATATAAGTCAGAGTGTTGATTTTGCAGGGGGACGGGAAATGAGACACACGGTTACACACATGGCAGTGTCATGTGGTTGGAGCTACTAAACGAAATAAACTGGGCGAGAAGAACGGAACGCAACAAGAGCACGCGTTGCCCATTGCAAATGTTCAAAAACGGTGGAGACAAAATTTCGTGGCTTGAATCGACCTGGTTGTCGAACCCTGAACCCCTGTGTATTCGAACAAGTGTTACACAAACAACATTAAATTAATTTATTTTATATTATTGTAGTTATTTTATGAGAAAAAAAAGTCTTAATTCGTGCCTCCCGGAGGACGACAGCCTCTAACGCCAGAGTGAGCTGTTCGGAGGATGCTTCGGTCCGAAGCTCTGGCGTGAGCAACGGCTCGGGTAGCGCTGACCATGACCGCATGGCCACGGCGACATCCGCTCTTTTGTCTCCTAGAGTAAGTATTTAACTACAAAAATGCCGGCTCTTCGTTGTGTAGGTAGAGGCCTGTGTGTTTGTTTACAATAGAAGCATGCTTGCATTGTTATGAAACAATGTAAATCAAAATTTTTTCCATTGTATTTTTATGCCTACTTGAAAAAAAATCTCTTGTGACTATCAGAGGATCTGCGCATGTAAATGCGCTACTGTCAACCCAAATTCGATTTAATACTAACACTTTTGTTCGAGTATAATAAGAAACTGTATCTCTGAAATTCCTTAAATAGCGCCGTGTAATTTTAGGTTTTATTGTTCAAATCTCCGTGTGACAAAAGCTTTTTTTTTAGTAATTTTATGTGATGAATTATTGCTGTTTATAATTGAAGTTATTGACAGGAAACGCTTATTTCTAGAATATCTTTGTCTAAAAGTAATAATACAAACCAAAGCTAAGTCAAAAAACCACAGGCAGCTGATTACACTCTGCAGTTACTTGCGTACTATTGCTTTTTACAAAGAAATTCTAGAAATAAACGTTTTCTGACAATAACAGAAATTATAAACAATATTAAAGTATTACATTCTGGTTGAAGAAGAAATGTAAAATGATTAAATTCGTAATTTTCAATCATTTGGTTTATTTAAAATTCTGTAAAATGATTTTAATAGTGTTAAAAAGTTACGAATCTGAGCGCGTAGTATGTAGGCGATGTTATAATTTGTGAACTACAAATAAACAAAGCAATTTCTAAACAAAGAAGGCTGAGATTCATAGATTAGTTTGTTTTGTCAAATTATTACGTAATTCTATGTGAAAAGTACTGCGCGTAAATTGTGATCTGCAAACATGAAAAAGTAGAATATTTGATGAAACTTAAAAGGCATTTGAGACAATATGCAAGGGGCAGCTGTATGGAGGCTGTTGCAACACAACACAATAGTGGGAGTTACACTTGAGGAACAGAGGTCAGTGGCTCAACTTAGGTATTTGGGAAAATTGATAGAATTACACATATGATTATTATTGTCAGTAGCTTGATTGAAGTTAGTTTACAATTGACAAGGACTTGCTACAACTCGAAACAAGGTTGCATGAATATGATCCGTAGAAAACGTGATAAGACAACTGGAAAATTGTGGAGGATTTTCAAATAAATCAAGTAGTGTCGTGGTGTTGTGGAAATTCTCTCAAATGAAAGATCCCAAATAAAGTATGCCGAAAAATTCGTCTGACTGTAGTTAAATAGTGCTCTGACCTTCCATCTGACCTAAAAACACACAAGGTGTTAAGACAAATACTTGTTGCATCTTACTTGAAAAGTAAAGCTGTTTTCACTGCCAAAACTTATAAATATTGAACGATATGCAGCATGAGACTTGCCTAGGCGGTCAGAGACGAACCAAGTTCCATATGGAACTGCATGTGTTTGTCTGTGGTTTCTAGCATCTTAAAATATACATATGTTTTGTTTGTAGGTACAGGATATACCACAAATACGACAAACCTTAACGATTACTATCTGAAGTAGACCTGTCAGATATACACGATTGTAAAAAGTTGACAGGTAGGAAAAGTTACCGTGGAACTGTAAAAATTTAAATCAATTTGGATGCAAATGGCAGCATTACATGTTTGTTATGTTGTATGTGCCGCAAACTAGACTATTTTACTTATTTGGCTATATATTTGATATCTTGAACCTACCAGTTCAAATGGAAACCCAATTTTCCGCCATAAACACATTTATTAAATATAAAAAACCAAACTGGCATTCAATGCAACGTATTAAAAAATCACACCCTTCCTCCACAGAATTTCTCATACAAATATCTTTGGCATACCTTCACAACTAAATACAATGTGCTAAAAGAACATTAAAAAAATTGATAATACTGCATAATAATAAAAGAGCCAAGCACACTCACTATAAATGCACTTGGTAGCATTATTCTCCATAAAATATTCTTGCGTGCCACATTAAGTAACCAGCAGCTGACGTGGCTAAAAACTTTCACAGAACTCACAATAATGAGTAATGTACAATTATAATGGTTATCCCATAGGTCAACAACAGACTCGCGTCACAGACGCATTTCGTTACACCACAGATTACAGTACAAGTTTGTATAAGCAGTGCCATTCAATAAAATCGAGCACAATACGTTAAATGAGCAACCAAACGTTCAGAATACCAAAGGAACATACTTAAACATGAATTAAAAGAACTTTACTTGACAAAAACGTTCTCGACCAAAAAAAATAAATTAAGCCACTTTCAGTCCTGAACCAACTCTTGTAGGTTTTTTGGTAAATTCGGCAAATCAACAAACTTTGAGAAAATATTACTAAAACGTGATAATTACCAAAACACATTTAAACTGTGAGTATAATCCAAAATCCTCTAATTGTAAAATTATTCCAACAAATCAGGGCTTGTGTCTAAATACAGCTTAACACTTTCCTCGTAAATCAGAGACCCGTAACTGGCACTGACATTCTCACTTTCAGGACAATTAAAAGGCGTTTTCACGCTGCAATCAAAAATCCATATATCAGATATTGCAAACAATGACGTGGTCTTCAATTTAGAAGCTATCAAAGCACGTCGCGCGTCAAATCAACACTTTCGCAAATTAAAAGCTCCCCTAAAATATTTGAAGTCGGTAACACGGCGATTAATTTACTTGTGTAAACTAACACTATCAGAGCATGCTGCCATAAACTATTTATAAACGCACAAAAGTTTAAAACTTAACAAACGAAGAAGTGAGTGGTGAACAGCTGCAACCACCAACCATCAGGAGCAACCGAAAATGGGCCCGCAAAAACTGACACATGTTAGGCACACTACTAGTTGCAAAATTGAATCTCTCAGAAAACACACAAGTTACTCAATTCAACTTTTAAATGGTACGAAGCCGAAATATTTGAAATAAAACAAACGATAGTTCTTTAGAAACACCTCGTTTAACTGTAAGCCAGTGATAAGTAGGAAGCTGTAGCGTGAGTGAGTGTTTTAACAGTCTTGTACGAAGGCCTCACTTGATCGCAGTAACCAATAAGCAAACGATTATGTCTCGAGTGTATAGAGGGCCGTCCAGCCTAGTTTGCTGCCAACTCAATCCGCGAAATACTCGGCACTCTACCAGTGGGAACCGAAACCATGACGGTCGGGTGGAGAATCAAACCTTGGTCTTCCTAAACGTGAGTACACTTGGTAACCACAACGCCACTTCACACCGTAGACGTAAGAGTGGGTATATTTATGAGTAGTTACGTATTTGCATCATCAAGAGGATCAGAAGAAGTGAAGTAAGCAATATAGGAGATACTCTCGATGGTCAAACATCGAAAAATGGGGACCAATTGATTGTCCAACTGATAAGAAATTGGCAGAATTGTTGCGGTCCACAGATTCCAACAAAAGACCATGCGAACATTTATTGCCTCGAAGGTATTTTGTATAGTCCATTCACGCTTTCTTCGGCCTTTTGGAATAGAACCTTTGAAAAATCATCCTAGGCGTATTATGTCAACCTGTTTTTACAATAACTTGTATTCCACAAGTATTTAACTCTGTGATTAACTTTAGAGTACTGTATTATTGAATAAATGAAACTTTATCTCAGTATCTTATGTAACTTGTAATATTTATTTCGTATTAAATACGAATTAACAACGGCGAGAGCAGTGACATGTTGGCAATGGCCGGTAAGAAATATCTCACAGTTTTTTAACCTCGTTTTATGTGTACTATTTGTAAGTTAAACGTTGCCAATTGATATATTTTTATTGTCAGGTAGCACTGACGGAAACACATTTCATTGCTGCAGTTAAAAATATCCGCGCAAATTCCCGTGTGTAGGCTGGTGTTTTTTCCGTCCGGAATAAAAGTTCATTAAGCGAAGCAGAGCGTGTCTCTCGTTTTCTCTGCCTCTTCTCTCTCTCTCTCTCTCTCTCTCTCGGGAAGATCGTATCACCTGTGTAGGAAAGGTATACATTTTGTTATTTCTAATTTCAGCACATCTCATACTAATTACAGTAACAGTAATGATGTCTGAGACTGTAATTTACAACTGAAACGAGATTTATTGTTTAAATACCTATTAAATGTTATTTAGATGCAACGAAATATTTTAGATGCAATGGCGCGACACAGCTCGTGGCCCGACACTTACAAATCCAGTAGGTTGGCAGAAGTGGTGTTGAAAGCGTTCCCATAATGGCGGCGGCGGGTGACATACAATGACACGGCATGTTTCTCAATAAAGCGTCAAGTTCGTGCTCGTGTTTTTGAAACATCCTACGGAAGTTACAATGTTGTGATAAATATGTGTTCCTACGGCAGAGTGAAATGTGTTGTGATCGTTGCGTATAAAAGGGCGTGGTGGCTGCGTTGCAATCGTTACGCAGGCCAGGTGTGTGTGTTGATTTCAAAAATGTGCAAAATTTATACGTTTTAACCATGAACTGATGTTATGACGAAATTAATTATTTACCTTCACGTCTGTTTATCACAACGTTGTACCTTTGCGCTAGGTGCTTGGAAAACAGTTGTGTAACGAGTTTACGTTTCTGTGATTTGAATGTCTGCCACAACCCCAACGAAATACTAGGCCCACCTAGATAAATTTAAACAAATAATCAAATAAACCTACAAACCAGTAAGTACCAATGCATATAAATATTAGTGGAATAAATGTTACGGTAGGCCTATGCGTTTGCATGTTCACCACTATCTTCTACGTTTGTCGATGCTACATAGTACAATAAATAAGCTACACGAGTTGCGTGCTTGAATTTATTGTTTCGTTACGTTGGACTGGTTATCCCTTAGTTCTCATTTCTATTCCAAACACATTAATAACAACAGGTTAAATACTACTGTTGTTTCCGCCACAGTTGTAACGAACACCGCCGTGGCAAAATATTGTGTAGTATGTGTAACGTCTTATATCGTGTGTAACAAATAGTTACAAAGCTGACCTAAATATTGTTATAGGCCTAAATAGTGAACATTAGTAGGAAATGGTTTCTGCAATATGACAATTCTTTGAACAGTTATAAACAGCAACCAACGCATTTGACAGTTATAAAAGTAGAAGTCACATGGCAGTGTTTATGTTTACATGTAGCGGAAGGATACGTAATCAGTAACCAAAAGTAGAGATCTGGCAGGGCTTCAGAAAAGGCAGAAGTTATCGTGAATCAACCCCATTGAAGGGTGGCATCGACTTCGAAAAAACCACCATTTTAGTCGCCGAATATGGAGCAGGCAAGAAAAATGCATTAATTTACATAATGACATTAGAAGTTTGAGAAATACGACAGATTAATTTTGCTCGTTGCCAATGCTTTTATGAACTGAAGGCAAAATCAGAATGATGAAACATGCAGTTGATGAATAACACTTTCGTGTGCAATGTATTGCCGGTAATATTGATGTGAAGATCGTAAAGAAACAAGAATTTAACAATTGTTGAAAGTAAATTACGGTGCAAATATTTCCCGCGTTTAACCGAACGAGGCGGTTACACCACTCGACTTGCATTTGGGAGGACCCAGGTTCAAGTCCAAGTTCGGTCATCCTCATTTCGGTTTCCCACGTCTTCGCTCGAAGTGAAGCTTGAGATGGTTCCTTTCAAAATACCGTGGCTGATTCCTTCCACTGAGAAACGTTCCTCTTCTCTAATAACCTTACTCTCATCAGACCTTGAGCTGTGCTTACCTACCTCTTCCACGTTTGCGTTGTAGAAGCAAAGAAACGATAAGGATTTGGGTTTGGGCAATAACCTAATCCGCTGCCTGCTGGTCTAGTTAAACTTCTGTGTGTGATGGCACGTTCAAGAAAGATGTAGTACTAAGCCCTGCCCATGCCATTATATTATCATTTTATTGATGGAATGGCCTTTTATTCAACTATAGCGACAGTGCTCAAGAATTTCGAATGTACCTAGCATTCCCACTGCATTTATTTGATGCGCGGTTCTACCATTTACCACTTTCGAACTAAGATCCACCGATCTTGGGTGAAAATTGACCCACAGAGTTAAAGGTGTTGTAAAAACAAAATATTTAGTTTCCGTGATCTCAGATGATAACACGAAGTAAGATCAAGCCGAATAGTAAAGCTGCCAACTCTGTGTTGGGCAATGCTGTGAAATCCACTTTAGCCAAAATATTGTAACGTTAGTGTTCCTCTCAGAGAATTAGTTTCAGAGACAGAAATTGTGAGTTTTAATAGTGCAGAGTTACCATATTTTAAATTTTCAGTGGGTCTTAAAAACTAGCTGTTTTTTTTTTTAATTTGCTTAATTACTGCTCTATTATGTTAAAGAGTTGTAGTTCCATAACTTTAAATCATGACTATTTATTTAATGTTTTAGAGTTTATTTGTAACTGTACGATATCATAACCAACATAACAAATTGTACAATACTATGCACTAAGCGAAAACTCAGTACAATTTTTTTGTTATTAGGTATGCCATTTATAAATTGTATTATTTCCGTGAAAACTGTAAGTTTAAGAGCATCCAGATCTTGTGAATTTGCAATCTATTATTTTAAATTCTAAGGCGAAAGAATAACTTGCACCGGTCGCACAAATGTTTTTTATAATAAATGTTTCTATAATCAACTGCTAGTATTTGACTTAGATTCATTTCACCTAAACACTTTTCAAAAGAAATGTTTGAGTTACAACTATTCGGTGATCTAGAGATCATGATATGAAACAAAACGGTGGTTCAGGATCGAGTTCGAGGTGATCTCGTATCATGTCCTGAACTTCGTTTCTGCAACTGGGAATAAGAGAAAGCACATTTGAGAAAATTTAGGAATGAAAATTTCAAGTCATCACACATAGCCTACAAATAGTTTAGGAGCCCTACAGCATAAATAAAGGTAATTTAAATTGCTATTTGAAAGTAAACTAAACCGATACATGTGGAATTAGGACATATGATTGCATTGGACTTTACTAGCGTCACTATATGCCTTTTAAATGCCTTGCAAATTAAGGCGATATCGCATTAGATGCGCTGGCCAACATCACCCTTAGTGTTACAGTGATTCGGTGCCTCTCGCACACAAACTTTCGGATAGGCGGAGAAGAGCAAGCTTATTAAGAGGGGAATGTTAAAAATATAGAGAAACTGTAAGCTCGGTGCAGCCTGAAAGATTATAACATTGTTTCATAGGCGGCATGGAATGAAGAGGGACGTGAACAATCCACAGCCATTCCAGGACTACAGCTTCGTCAAGATGGTGGCTGGGGAAGATGATTTGTCAGATTTGAAATCCGTGTTAAAGAACAAGCTCGTTGCGGTGCAGCAGTGGGCCAAGAACAACTTGTTGTTCGTGCTAACCATGGCTGGAGTGGTGGTTGGTGTCGCACTGGGTGAGTTGCAGAACGTTGAAAACTATTTATAAAAATGGGGGGGGGGGGGGGAATGTTCTAATTCTAGGCTTAAGTTTACTAAACAATTTTTAAAGAAACTTTAGGAAAACATTTTTTTAATAGTTGGCAATATATTTTAAAGTAAATATTGACTTAATTGCTTGCAGTAATTCTGGCAGCAAAAGGAGCAAGTTGTAATTCATAAAGTTTTTTTTAAAATTAATTTTGAAAAGTTGAAAATGTTACTTATTGTTTCATACACTTCAGAAATTCTCAGGTAACTGCAAACCAACTAAACCACACTTAGATTCTTCTTAACCCTCTTTTGTTGTTGCACATTAAGGCTTCTGATTTACCCTTATTGTTCAACTGGGAGAAGATTTACCTATTAAATTATACCAAAATAACACTCAAACGATACACACTTCTAGGTCTTCCCCAAAACTAAAATCCATAACCTTCCACGTATTAACATAAGGTCTCAATCACACCGCCACGGAGGTCATATTCTCTGAAGAAAAACGTTTCAAACAAAATCCCACAGTCGTTAAAACAAGACTTTCACCTTGCGCTTTTGAAGTGTTAGTTAAATAGTTTGATTCAAGGGACTCCCCTTCTCCCCAAAATATGGACTTAAATATATGTATTAGAGAAATTAAATTTCATCTGGTGAAAATAGGGATTTGCATTTTATATTTAGACTAAGCTTTGTAAGCTTAGGTTTGATGCTATTTTGAACACGTTATATGAATAAGCAGATGTAAATTAGTAAGACAAAAGTCGTCTTGTAAGAACACAATCAGGCAAATAAGTTTTCGAGAAATCCATTTGTAACTCTCAAAATAGAATGGTTGTCACCTGACAGGTAGGAAACACACCCAAAGTATGAATTAATTTTAAATTATGTGTTGTGGGGGCGCAGAGCTCCCTAAAAAATCACTTTAGGGGATTTAGGGAAATATTTTACGTACATTGTATCATATTTTTCGTGAGGAATAATATGCCGGAGTTTTGTCGGTATCGTTCAATAAAAATCGGGTATATCCGCATTTTAATAGAGATTCTAATCTTGAACTTCGCATTGCGAAGGAAACTCCTTAGCAACTTTAAGTCGTGGCATTCACCGTCACGAAAGAATATGTATATTACAAAGTGTAATATTAGCTAAATTAGTAACCCAAAGGAGCCCCGAGTTGGTTACGGTTAACGGTTTAAAAGAAAGGAAAATGGCTATAGTTCATATAATTCAATCAATATAAATCAGTTTTAGGATGCGTAAAACTTAATAGTAAGTGCATTATATACATCAGCTAGTTCAGGAAGGAGCTCTTAACCTATTTATGCAGGCACAATTTCAGCCATATTAATACTTGTAACTGTCCACATTTTATGTAGCGACCTTGGAGCAATAATACAACAAGGAGTAAGTTACTCAATGTTGTTTTTGTTTGGTATGTGGCAGGAGATATCATTCGTTGTTGAGACCGTGTTCCGAAGTGTAATAAATATCTGCTGTCAATGACGTAAAGCAAAAACTAATTGTGATTAGTTCCAGTACATTACATAACGTAAGACTAGTAGGCCCTACAATTCCTAATAAAATAAGTTTTTTATGTTGCGCATGAACCTTTTCTACTTGTATGTGACTAAAGGGGGTTAATATTTTTGGTAACCACTATCCAAATACTCTTGTGAAGTAAAAAATAATAATCGCATCTACATCGTGACTGTTGTAGGACTACTCCTGCGATCGCCGCAACTGGGGTCAACCACTGTGCTACTCATGGCCTATCCGGGCGAGCTCTTCATGAGGCTACTGAAGCTCATGATCTTGCCGCTCATCATAGCCAGCCTCATAGCCGGTAAGAGCCCAAGTCCTCATGCCTCGTCTTGCACGTGTACCAAACATGACGTTGACTGAGTTCAGCCTTCTGCACATGTTTACATCGCTAACTGAAGAATTGCCAAAAGAACGTTTAAATTGACGTGCTTCAAAAATAAACTGACGTTATTTTATATTAGGTTTTAACCTCAAACCCACGCCTTTATAAAAAAGCAAGCATAAAATTTCGACTATCTTGAATATACAGTCCTTGAGTTGCAACTCTTTCGAAAGGTTAAGAAGCAAATAGCATATTATTAATTTCATGTTTGACGTATCCACAATACATTTTTTTGTACGTAAAATATCAGTCCTGCATCTTTTTTAACTTACTGGAAGATATAGTTGGCAATTTATCTTTATGAGGAAACTTTTATATATATATAGTAGGCCTAACATGTTAATTCCAACACCCAATCTATCCTCATGTATTATATTTGTCATAGAGATATTTAGCGTTTTGTACTTTTTTAAAATAAGTAATATTCTCAACAGTATATCTTTTCAATTATTCGACTCTAAATCGTCCTTAAGGTTTTCTGTGGTTTAATGAAAGATAAGGTGACATTGCCCTAACTTCGCTAGGTTTAAGGAAAAAAGCGTAATTTAAGAAAATAAATAAATTTCAGCATATATTTTAGTAAGCTGTGTACAAACTTTAGTTTTGCCCATACGATTTTGACAGCTGTATGAGAAGAAAATCAGTTTAATGTTGAGACACGGAGTTTGTTTACTGAGCAGCTCACATGCGACCTCCACCAATATGCATTGTACAGTCGTACAGCAGCTCGACACTTTTCGGAGCGTGAGCCCGTGGGCTGGAATCAATCGGGAATAAAGCAAATGCGCAAAATGGGGAAACAACATACCAAAAAAAAAATAAAAAATCCCTTCCTTATGTAGTATCTAGAGCAGGGCGAAACATTTCTGCTTGATTATAAAAACACGTTGAAGATGGCTTCCGAAAAATTTCTGGTCACTGTGATTAATTTTCGAAATGTAGCCGTCTAAATGTTATTATTTATCATATGGTATATAAACAGATACTGAAGCTGTAACTTCCGCCACTTTTCTGTTCAGTTCAATTTTTTAAGGTGCTGTGAACAATATTATCTACTGTGCGACCAAACTAATAAACGAACCCGTGAGGGGAAGGTGCAGCATTTCCTAAAAATGGTATAAAAGGTGTATTAAGGCTAACATATTCGACAGGAGCAAAACTGAGCCACAAGAACACCATTGAAACGGTTACCACATTGAATCATACTATTAATAGAAAACAAAAGTTTTTTTTTAGGGCACGCAGTAACCCGCCCCCCTAGCCTTAAGGAATATAGGGGTGGGGCCTAAAACGTGCACACCTTGGACCTTCATTTGTTGATGCCCCCTTCTCCCACCCCTACCCTTTCCCGGGAGAAGTTGCTGTGGCAGGAGGGGTGCGTTTTGCACGTCTTTTCACCCTGAGAGGTGCGTTTTTGATCGATTTTCGTGAGATTTAGGGGAAGGTTGTCTTTATATACCCCGCCCTCCCCCGATGAGAAGTTGGGCATTTCGAGACAGTCTTAAGTCGTAAGTTTGACTTCTTACGTCGAACGTCTTAATTTTTAAGTCTTGCTTCTTAAGACATAATTTTTAAGTCTTAATATTCCCATTGCAACTCCAAGACGGGATGTGCGAGCGAGCGTCGATATTGGATGTTCATGGTAAAGTGAGCACTTTTTAAGGCCCTCCCAACAAGCATTAACCACTAATAAATATATCTTATTGCAGCCTTGGGCATTAAATTTTAGGGTGGTGAAATGTATACACTGTGTTTATTGGTCACATTGCAATGTTTATATTAAAAAACAGGATGAAGATCGAAATTGGATGAAAGGAAAAATTTAGAAGGGCCTTAAAAAGTGCTCACTTTACTGTGAACGGCCTATAGGCGCCAGCGATTACATACCTACCTGCGTTCCCAGACTAATTTCGTACGATTTACTGCTTCATCGATGGTGGCTTAGCCCGTGGATTACGCGGCTCCATTTTCTGGTATATTATTAATAAAGGCATACCTGTCTACAAATGTTGCGTGAAATCCGTCTCCCAAAAGAGTGAATTGTTCTACATATTAAGACGTCTCAAAGGACGCAACTTGGAAACATGCATATTATGTTACACGTCACTCCACACACAAGTAACACTTTAAATGTTCACTGTTAATCAAATCACCGTCGTTTAAAACATGCTGTTTCCTTTGCAAATTCTTGAACTCCTGAACGTGCATCATAAGTTTCCACTACAGTTGCTACCACTACAATTGTCATCATAGCAACTATCGCTTTCACTGTAACTATCGCTGTAATCACCCCTACTTCTTACAAATTTTTCTATTTCTTCTTTCATGCAACGATCGTTTTTCCAATATTCCGCTTCCTCTCTTTTCACATGTGGCACACCTGATTTCCAGTCTTTTTCTGAAATACTGTTCATATTATAGCCTCGTCTGTAAAAGTTTTTATCTGGTCAGCTCTTTGCTATACATTTTTATTACCTATACGAGTATTCACAGTGTTGCAGATAATTTTCTATGGAAGTCAAATTACAGTGCTAGGTGGCATCCTCACTAATTCATGGGCGCTTCAGGAAATTCGTCTACATAATATTCGGGAGCTGGGCATTGGTATTTAACAATGTAAAGAAGCTCGGCTTTAGAAATTCCATTTTACAAGCCGTATTGTTTTCCTTGAGCCATTATTGTATTTCAACAGTGCATACAGTAGGTTCTTTAAGATAGGTACATACTTATTTTCAGCGGGCATAAAAGTTTTGAATTGTGCTTCGAACAACGCACAAATCGAAGTTATCCCAAACTATTTTTCTGCTACTCGTCTTTCGTTTTGTCCCTGGTGTACGTACTTGTTTATCTGTTAGTTTTGACATACTCATTTCCTTACGTATTTTACATATTGTCGCCGCTGATTTCCCTGTCGCAACTACTGGTAGTTTCGTGGCATTTGTCTTCCAGAAACACTTTAGTTATCATAAAACGTAATTACGATGCCAATCATTTCTTGAACTTCGCTGCGAATAGTAGGACGTATTTTTTTTTTTCAAACATGCCATTACTTACCCATTAGCGAATACCTCCCGCAAGACTGAGGTGATCGCTTTACATGCGTCCAGACTATACAGTAGGTATGGGCGACACTTTTGCTTCCCTGTGATTGGCTGGCTAGACCTTCCCCGCCCCGTATTAACGCCACGAGCAAGGCCAAGACACGCGACCACATTATTTCCAGATATTTTGTTGACATTGCCGAGTTATACCTCACCATATTGAATTACTGGTCTATTCTTCAACTGAAAGATCGAAGACCTATTTTTCTGATCTGGTTACAGCCGGAGGAGTGGTTCGAACTTTATGCAGTTCCAAGATAAATGAGTGGAACAGGTTCTGCACAATACCAGCATTTTTCGAGTGGCCACTTCGAAGTCCTCACCGGTCATTGTCGGATTATGCATTCTGGTGAGGTAGAGGGGGTACATTAAACAGAAGCCGTCATGGGACAGCGACGAACTTAAATACGTCATTAGATGCATTAAATGCACTTGCTTTAGTCACTTTAGCATTGTTCATGAAAATTTCACATCGCGTTTGGAAGCGAATAATCCTTTGCTATAAAAATGATGACGTACACACATACACACTGGGATTAGGTTGTTTTCAGTAGGATTATTCGATCACATTTGTATCTATAGTATGATAACAGAGACCGAATCATTCTCTGTTATCATAACTTACTTATACATTAAAATTAAACAGTAATTCCAAAAGGTATTTGTAAACCCCTATTGTTAATTGTAGTTCCCCGAATAACAGTCCATAACGAATGAAGATGAGACTAATAATGACACCTTTCTCTTGTGAACGTATTTCCCACGTACTGAATTTCCTTCGCTTCAGTGACGTTAGAAAAGTGCGAAAATGTAACAACGCCGCAGACAATAAAGTATATATAAATGATTGGGCCAATCAAAGCCAATCTATTACTTTCCGGGTCTGAAACCGACTCACAGGGGCAAGAGAACGCACAGTTAAATACTGCGTCAAAGTGTGAGTGACGGAACAAACATGAATCCGAAGCTACAGGAATTGTGTCCAGCTGTGTGTGACAGGAGATCATACAGCTACCGTCTGAAGGTCAAGAGTTATCGCGGAATAGCGTGAATATTGTAGCTGTGTATCTCCAAAATGTGGTACGTCATAAAGAGATTCAAAGAGACCGAAACAACAAACAACAAACCGTGACCAATGAACAACAATATGCAAGTAGCATTTGTCGAAATGTGTGCAGTATATTTTCTTCCAGTGTTTGTTGGTTTTGTCTGTTCGAAAGCCGATTGTATCACAAATTTAAATCACAATGTCATGTGACTATATTTGCAACTAATATATTGTTGTATATGTTCTCAGAAAATTGTTACCTGATGTATAATACTCACTTGTGCACATCACAGAAAGTATTTAAAATATTTGTTTTATAACAGTTTTCCTTGATCATTTCAACTGTGTCAGAGGTGTTGTGTCGAGTTGTCGAAAGTGTCACTTTTTGCAAATCTGGAAAAGTTGTTAACCCGGCCCTCATTGCCTCTCAAGACCTAGATGTTAAGAGCCGTCCATGTTTTGACGTTGCATTTAAAGCGTTAGGTAAACATTTGCGAGTACTGAAATTATTTATTGTGCTTTATTTTTTGAAAGTGTATTAGAAAAAATATATATTTTAACAACTGGACAGTCTCACTTGACTGAGGCATGAATAAAGTGATGAGGCCCACGGCAATGTTAATTTTACATTCAGCATAAGAATATGCGACGTGCATACATGCAGATGGTAGGCAGGAATTTGTAAAGTGCCCAGTTCACCGTGAACAGCCTGTGCCCAAAATATTCTTCACGGGAACTCATGTGTTGTTAAGAGTGTGAGGTTTTTTCTCTCCAAGCTGCGTAGGTGCTGTGGTGGCGCAGCATCTAGCGCGCTTGTCTCCCACCCAGACGAACTGGGTTCGATTCCCGACGGGGTCGCTCCTGGATTCTCGCCCGCGGGAATCGTGCCGGGCGATGCCGCTGGTTGGCGGGCCCTCTCAGGGATCTACCGGATCCCCCCCCCCCCCCACATTCCGACTCCGCCGCCCGCTCACGTCGCTTTGGTTCTTCAGGCCCCAACGCACAAGAGGATCAGTCCCCGCCATCTTGGATTTCCACTACTTCTGCCATAACTTTCATTTAAGAATATCCAACGAAATTTTTCGCATGACATTGCATAAATAAAAGTTGATAAAGATTTATCAAACTAGTACAACTCATTTTCGTTTGGTAATTTTTGACTATGGCTGCCGACATGAAATAAGTACTGGTAAATTTTTTTGTGGGCAGTTACAGAAATGACTCTAGCAATACATGTTTTAGATCATGCGCAAAGCAATCCCCTGTGCTCTGTCGATGCTCAAAATAAAATAAAAACATGTGTTGCAAATTACCCGCTCTCCGGTTTGCAGGCTCGTCGCGGCTGAACGCGGAGCTGCACGGGCGCATAGCTGCGCGTGCTGTCGCCTACTTCCTGCTCACGTCGCTGGCGAACGCGGGGCTAGGGGTGGCCCTAGCGCTGAATCTGCGTCCCGGGGTCGCCGTCGACTCCAGTGGGGTCGCCGCCCCCGACAAAACCGCCCCCGACGCAGCCTCCCCCAGGGATATGCACATCCTCGACGGCTTCCTCGACATGGGCAGGCAAGTCTCCCCAACGCATCACGCTACCGACCGTCCCACTTTACATTCCACATTCCTCAACTTATCTCGATCTCTTCGTAGGAAGGGACCGTGGTGGCTGAGCGGTTAGCCTGCTCGCCTCCCACCAAGGTGATCCGGGTTCAATTCCTGGCCGGGGTCACTCCCGAATTTTTTGCATGTGGGAATCGTGCTGGACAATGCCGCTGGTAGGTGGGTTTTTCTCGGGGGTTTCCCGTTTGCCCCGCCCTTTCATTCCAGCACTGCTCCATACTGCTCAATCACCCTCATCGGCTCTCAAGACCTCGCCGTTAAGAGCCGCCAAAATCTCTTCACTCACTCACTCTTTGTAAAATAGCACTTTCACACGATGTCCGCATACCATACGGGCAAGTTATTATTAATATTGCTTCAGTTTTAAAATCTCATACACGTACCTATAGGCTGTTCACCATAAACTATGCACTTTTGAAGGCTTTGCTTAAGGCGTTTGAGGCCGAGAGGCGTAAGACCGATAAGGACGACACTGCCTCTTGCATCAAGCACGCCATCGCCACTAAGCGCAAGGCCCTGAACTGGCGTGCAGTGTTCTCGTCGCACTACGTGTACGTATGGGACTTTCTCAGCCAGTAATCATATTATTGTATTTATCTAAAGTCTGTAGGAAGGTTCAATCCAGGGCCCTTCAGTAGTTTTGCATGTAGCTGGCGCGTATATTTTGAGATACGAGGCTTTGAAAAAGTCGTTTGTAGTAATTCTGAAGTACTAAAAAATGGTGCATTTTTTTTATATGCGTGACGTCTTGTAAGCACTCAACAGCCCTCATCTCAAGTGTGTGTTATTTTCGTGTATCAGAGCGTTGGACGCACGTTTAATATTTTCGCAGGAAAAACGTGAACTTCTAACACACTGTAACGCATGTCAAGCGTTAGGTAGACGGGATCCTTCAGATCTACTTTTATGCCCATTCTGTATTCTTTCGCCGTATGTAAATACTGTTCACCGGGCTTTATGTAGGCGACTATCTCAGGTTCTTCGTAAGCTGTTCACTGTCAACTGAACGTAAATGCTGTGAAACAAAAAAGTAGAAAAAAAAAGTACCTGCACGTACTTTAAAGCAAAAAAAAAGTTCTTGACGAAATTTATTTAATACTCCCACATTTATTAAATATTATGTATTTAGAACGAAAACATATTGTTAACTTCTTGAAAGAAAACGTTTTCGAACGTCAAGAATTCGATAACAATAATGAAAAAAATCAAGGTTAGTTTAAATTACTGATAAGAGATTACCATTCAAAATAGGTCTATTTAGTTTCGCAATATTTAGATAAATAAAAAATATAGTATGCAATACATTACTTGATCATTTATTAGTTTTTCATCATTTGCATACCAAACTAATCAAAACTTCATTCATATTTTATAATAAATATTTTATTGATAATATTCATAGTTTCTCTATTTTTCTTACGTAATATCTTATCTGCCTCTTAACGCTAAATTAAAAACAACATTTATAATGATTTCCGTTTTGACATTGTACACATTTGATTATGAACTTGTGTAATAGTAAGGCATTCATTTTTCGATCAGTTCCTCAGTTCCACGTGATCGGCGCATGGATAAAATCGTCATACCAGTTACCGTTGGAAACATTACACGTGGCGGAAGGACACATAACGCACCGAAAGATTACGAAAGCCGCAGTTTCCCCTTTCTCTACTTCCACTATTTCGTATAGGCTGTTCACGGTAAAGTGAGCGCTTTTGAGTCTCCAATTACTTTTTCTTTTCAGCAATTTTTTATCCTTAACCTTTCTAATTATATATGGTCATGTAAGTAATAAACACAGTGTGTATATTCCACCGCACTCGGAAGGTAACATCTAGGACTAAAATTAAAAAAAATTAATTGACTGTTATTCCAAATGAAAGGGCTTTCAAAAGTGCTCAAGTGCTCACTTTACCGTGAATAGTCAGACTACTCGATTACCACCACTGCGAACGGGGCACGATTTCCTTCGGCGTCGCCCTGAATTTTCGCACGAGGGAGACGCGGCGGATATTGCCGTTTGCCCAGTAACCTCTCAATACGTTTTTAACAGAAATAGCGCAATATGTATATTGTAAACAACTTTTGTCCATAGAATACTACAACAGAGTGAATGTCGCCAAAGCAACTAACCCAAATGCTACTATATCTCGAGTCTTAATGGTGATTTCTATTGCCAACGAACAGAAAAAAATTACCAGGTATCGTCCGAACTTCATGATAACTTGCTGATAGCTATTCGCATTCTATAAGGTGGTCGTAATACACACAAGAACTGGCAACACACTACTGATAGCCTTGTCAGCTAAGAGTTATTCAGTATTTATATCAGATGGTGGTAATACAGGCCCTTAGTAAAATAAAAGTCCCAATCCGAACACGGTCTTAGCATTACTTGTCCAGCACATGAATACTTGTAATTAAGTTGAAAGATATGTAACTACTAGAAAGAAGGTAAATATTTAGTTTAAGATATTTTTTAAAAATCTACTTCGAACATAACATTCTATCCACTTCGGCGGAGTTCGGCATCCCCTCCTTTCTTTCCCCGACCACCTATTCCGCCCCTCTTATTGCGCACAGTTTTATTGATGTGAAATTAAGGTTATAAATGTTTGTGCACACTTTCCCCTCTTTCTATTATTCCGGCAGCAGCCACGAAAGGAACTTGTAATCTCTGCTTGTCAGGGGTCTTGGTAGCATTCACCCGATCGTAATGAGCTCAACGCACTTAGGAGAAAATTGTCATTGATGGTCGCCGACTTTCAGTGCCCATTAAATTGTATTGGTATATTAGAGGCCTGACTGCTGTTTGAAATGCCTGAGAAAAACGGTTGAGTCATGGTAGAAAGTTTATAAAACATTTTTGGGCTTTATATCTATAGTGTGCTAGTGGCAGAGGACATGCAGCTGTAGTGTTTTTCCAAATTCCATTCAGTAGAACTTTCAAAATTTTGTGTTTGGGTTTAACTAAACCATTCTGTTGTGTGTTGCGAGTTGTGTTGTATTTTGTCTGCTGTCCCATTTGGATAGCCCAGTCTAGGTAATTTTTCTCACCTCGTCCACGGTTCATGAGTATTCAATTTTAAAATGCGTCGTTAAAGACTTGCAGCTGGATACCTTGAAAGGGGTCATTCAGAACCGCTATCCAGCTGATAATTCTTTCTTAGTGTTTTTAAATGAGGTTTTAAAAGATTTTCATTGTACGAGGAAGACTTTGATGGGCCCTGCTCGGTTGCTCTTGACAGTGGCGTTTTAACATTTTAACGCCTTTCAAATAAAAGCAAACCACCTGTTTTTAAAATTTCCATATTAAGAATCAGTTTGTCACTGGGCCATGAGATGGCTGAAAAGGTGCTCTGCATATGGTATTAAAGAAAGTTATTTGTTTGTTGGCTGCCTTAATATTACGTCAGTATAATCCAGCGGAATTGGATTGCCGAAATGGTTGGTTGTATGTATGTAAAATTAACTTAATAACTTTCAAGGTTTTTAAAAGGGGCACGTTTATATCATCCAGTATTAAAATATTTGGAATTTTTAGTGTACTCACCCAAAATAATTTCATCGCTTGTGGAGTGATAAGTTGGTAAAATTATCAGGTTTTTAATTGTACTTGTTGATAATTCAGAGTTTAAAACGCTGGTTTTAAATGCCATGCTTCATATGTCATGAATATTACTTGAACGAGCTGTTTTTGTGTGCCGCTCAGCTGTCCGTTGTTGAAATGTAATATAATAATTTTTTGCTTTTAACCGCCTTCATATTTTAGCTCAATGAACATAATATTTGGTACAGCCTCTTGTGTATTGGTCAGTTGATCTGAAGGGATTTTTATTATAAAAAGAATGAAATATTTTATTGCCGTTCATGGAAGGAAATCGGCTCTTTATTATTGTTGCATGTAAATTATTAATGCTAGAGCCTATTCCGTGTTGGTCAGCTAAGCAGAATGAATTCCACAGTGAAAAGATTGAATTTTATATGTGCTCTTACTTTAAAGTCCACGCCTCTTTTAATTCGCTAAAATTGGTTTTATTGGAGCATTGGAAATATTAAAGAAAGATGTCTTGTGTTAACAACCTATTGCAATCTGAAATTTTTAAAAAGTATATTATTGTATTTCATTTTGTTGTACTGTACAATTGTGGAATCGCCACAATGTAGTATGGAATCATATTTATTACAACTACCACTTGTATTATACGAAAAAAAAAAAATACTTCGCATATCTTTACGCACTGTGATAAATTAAAATACTTATATACAATTAATTCGTTAATGATACAAGTTTCCTTTTGACATAAGCTTCTTGTAATTTTTGTAATTTTAAATATTATGTGTTTTTTGTTTATACCCAGGAACGTAATCCCGGATAACCTGTTCCAGGCTACATTTCAACAGGTGAGTCCTTCTCGCAAAGGGAAATATAATCAAAATTTATCTGTCTTAAAGTTATAGTCTAAATGTAGTAATATTAAGCCAAACGTATACGTATTCTTAATTTTTGTTTCAGCCATTATCCTTTATTTTTAAGCACATATAATTCAGAATGTTTTGTAGAAATGGGTACAAGGGGAATAAACTACTGTGGAAGATACAATACGCATACGTTTCTTTAGACATATATGATTTCTTCCTCTCAATTCCAGTAGGCTATCAAGCTCCGATAAATATACTTACAGTTACTTATATTAAAATGAAAATCTTCAATTGTAGCGACACTCAAGCTGCGATCACTACCAATAGCATTGCCGGTTAGTATGCTTACAACCAAGAGCATGCCATGTATTAGTTGTGATGCGATGATACTAAAATTAAATCACTAATTAATTTGAAAATTAAATGCAGATTGTGACCCTGGTGAGAAATCTCGTGATGAAAACCGAATTTCGAAACTGTAAGTTATAATATTCTAGAAAAGTGGCCTATCATTCTCTGCGATAAATTGTATAATTTATTATTCTTTTCTTTCCAAACACATGCAATTATGAAGTTCCACGGCACATGTGATTTTGTCATAACATCATCATTTAATTTGGAGTGAGTAGTTTTACAACAACATTATCGTCAATCTGTTTATTTTCCCTTTTAGTTTACAAACGTTTATATTGAAGAAGATTAAATAGAATTAAAATAAGATGTCCAACGTGTTGGTTATCCGTCTTACAATAAATGCACGAGAAAATTAAAATATACTATTGATGTAAAATTTTTCCCATTTCGATTTAGCAGTGACTGGTTTATACACTTACATAAATTGTAACACATTTCCTCGTTTAAGGCTCAAGGACTCAAAGTCATGTTTTGAGACCATTAATTTCCTAATACGGCATTCACTATCTATTGTTACTAAAGGATACCTTGTCGGCTACGTATAAGTTTTTCCATTTCAAGTTGAGGAGAGGCTTGTAGAAAACACGAAGCAAAAATGTTAAGTATACGTGTTTTTGCGTACACTGTGCTGATAATTTTAGGTTTCAACCACATTGAGACAACAATAAGATACCAATGGTCACCGTAAACGTTGTAACACGAGTCCTATGTCCCCACAACTTTCAAAATGTAATGTTACATCCGTCTGGCATACACTATCACGCCAATTTCGAATTCCATTAATTCAAGTCGCCTTGACATAAGTAGCAGAGTAGTAGTGTTCAGTCTGACTCACGAGCTGTCAGATGACAACTGATACAGCTGTGGTAATGTCCAACATGTCTCATGTCGTCAATACCTACCATTAGGCTTACTTTAATACAAGCCGTTTCAGACCGAAGGGTAAAAACGTTATGAGGTGATTCTTTAAGCAGAAATGGGACGAAAAACATAATGCGACGTATAGCCAAAAGTTATTAATGAAGGAGGTACGCACCCATTATACAGGAGTGCTGGGAATGCTTTTATGAACATGAATAAGAAACTACGCTATATTAATGAAGGAGGTACGCACCCATTATACAGGAGTGCTGGGAATGCTTTTATGAACATGAATAAGAAACTACGCCATATTAATGAAGGAGGTACGCACCCATTATACAGGAGTGCTGGGAATGCTTTTATGAACATTAATAAGAAACTACGCTATATTAATGAAGGAGGTACGCACCCATTATACAGGAGTGCTGGGAATGCTTTTATGAACATGAATAAGAAACTACGCTATATTAATGAAGGAGGTACGCACCCATTATACATGAGTGCTGGGAATGCTTTTATGAACATGAATAAGAAACTACGCTATATTAAACAACTAATTTTGGGATAGTGTTTATGTGAACGAAGCTGTTTAATGTGAGCCTTTTTGTTTGGTGATACAATCCGTCGTACATTAGTAAAGATGAGCGCGTCATAAATAACGTTCGAAAACTTGTAACAATGCATTTTAATCGATTATTTATGACAGATTAAAAACCGCCATGTTCAGACTTACAAAAATGTCTTGCCTTGTTGTAACGCTCTGAGGCCATCGCTTTTTTGTGAAATTCTCCTTTCTTTTTGTCAAAAGTTGCCTGGCAGCTATGCAAGCTGAGCAGTTCCTCTACTGCATCGGTGCAGTAAAAGTTAACTATTCCAGTGCACTGCTGTCGAGTTGGCACTTAGGCCCTGAGCGTAGTTTCAGTCCTACATAGTATGTTACGGTTTTACGATTTTTTAAGCACCATTTAGTATGTTACGAGTTTACGAAAATGTCCATAAAATGACTCAACCTAACGTTGAGTTACGAGTGCTTAATATTTTTCTAGAATTTTCATAATCATTACTACCGTTCAAATAAATGTTTTCTTCAAAATAATAATTTAAGGAAGTCTAGCGCTTGCAAATCTGGTAAATTATGCTGTTTTCAATTAGGGTAAATGATATCTCATTTTGCACACTAACAGAAGGTAATATTGAGAAACTGCCTTGAATGAGCTTTAATGTTATCCGTGATGCAAAAATTTGCACAACTTTAACATATAAATATAATAACTGTATTTATATGTTAAAGTAGTGCAAAGCGTTGCAAGTTTTTAATTGCAACTATTGCAATTTAATGCTTATTTATGCATTTATTACTAGGCCATATTTTTCCTTACCTTCACATCTTTTAGGTTATTCAGAATCCGAAAAACATTACAATAACAGTGTGCTTCGAAGCCTCTCGTTTTAAACTTTTCTTTGCACAATGAAAGAATATGCTGCACTTGAAGATGAAGATTGAAAGTTGAAAACCAGTAAAGAGTTCTGTTAAAAATATAATTTACTATGGTTACCTCGTTTGCTTTGCAACACGAAGAGCAATCTAAGAGCAGTAGGCATCGAATTTACGATGCAATAAATTTTTTCTAGACATAAGATTTTTCCTAAAAAACCAACAAATAATTTTCTCTGTGAATGTTTATACCGTCCTAAAGATATTTTCTTAAGCTTTCTTATTAGATGGAGATTTGGCTCGAATCGTTACCTTATCAGATACCTTGCCACAATAATTTGAAGACTTACTTACTACAGCCTGTACGGACTTTCATAAAAACTATTATTCAAATATTGGATGGAATTACAAAATAATTTTCTTTGCTACCGTAAATGTGACCACTGAGTTGTCTCAGTAAAAATATAGTACTTCCTGTATTAGATGTTCAGTTTCGCAAGTCCGAGGTCAGAAAAACTGTCCTGAGAGCTTTACTACATATCTCAAAACCAATAAACTATAAAACTGTGTCAGATATTAAATTAAAACCCTGTAAATAACTTAATACAAGAAAATTTGAGAAGAAAAAAACTGGTAGCTTTCATAATGTGTAGTAGTTTTAACTATGGTGCACGATTATTCGTTCACTATTTTCAATTTAAAATAAATTTTCTCAAATAATGTATGTTTCCCGTACGTAATTGTACCGATTGTTTCTTCTTCCAGTCTTACACCGTATATGTACCCATAGATGCGGCATCGCTCACCATCAACGATACAGCGAATGGAACAGCAGATGATATAGGAGCTAATCCAAAATATCTACGGGTTGTTAAATACAGGTAAGAAGATTCAGTTTCTTTTTGCATTTGTGTGCTGTAAGTGATCAAAAATAATTTTAACAAACTGGCTGATTATATGAATGTTCGCTACAATATCTTTATACACTCATATTTGTGCAAAATGCAAAAACATAAAGGAATCATTAGAAAGGAAGGAAATTTTATAACATAAGTCACCAACAGTAATACAAACAAGCAGTTACTGCTACACACCTCCGAGTCCGAAGTTCATCGGTATTGGCTGCTGGATGAGAATTATGTGCAAGTTACCGAGTAGGGATAATATCCGGAGCCTCCATCAATGTTATACTCCCTTAAAGGGAGTATACTTTAGTCCGCGAAGGGCAGTCGAGGGATTATTAATCATCCTAATTAGCCGAGGAGAATCTTTACTGTATCAACTTACAATTATTACAGCGTGATTTGGTTAGTGGGGTCAGCGATCGAGGTAGGTGTAAAGGACAGTCTGCTATGGGAGGAAAAGTATATAAGGGGCTCCGAGCTCGCTCTCTCATCCTAGCGTAAAACACTTACCACCAATCACCGCTCGGAGACCGCCGTTCAGGGAGGACCCACTCCGACTGACACGCCAGCCCTTAGCCGCTGTGTCCACCACACTTCTCGTTCACGCTCACCTACTACGATATCCTTGATACCTATTGGCTCTCCCGTGTAGCCTGCGCGGGGTCACTGCTGTTAGAAGTTGATGAATTGCAGCCACCTTACTGTGTTAGCGAGACCCAATTATTGTACGAACTTCTGCGGATACCAAAATTTTCATTCGTTGCGTTATAGTCCCCGTTGTTTATGAAATTCGTTTTACTAACAATCGTTGGCCGCATTTCTGCCTCATCCATCCTCACTCCTTGTGTTGTAATCGTAACATCGACATATCGGGTGAACGTACAGGTCAGGGAAGAAACGGTATCGACCTTGCTTCGAAGACGGCCTGGACATTTCTGGTAACTTGTGGTCGGGCGATGTCGTATTGCAATGTGTCTCCATGAGAGATCTGAAGGAAGGGTACGACTTCAGCCTCCACAACGTCCCTGAAGTAGTGGTTAATACTCGTAATTTGAGTGCAGGCGAGATCGCCTATGTTGCCCAATCGTTTCCATCGTTTGTGCAGTACGAAGATGGATAATGCATTCCGGAAGATGGCGCTCACCTTGGCATCGTACAATGCTTTTGCGGCAACCATTGTAATCCAAGTTGAAGCAGGACTCGGCCGAAAACACACTTCGCCACTCTTTTACGCAAGTGTATACTTTTGTGTGCCTATTGTATGCGTCAATGTTTCAGGCGCAAGGGAATCCTCCACAAAGGAATACATGCACTCAGTCGTCTGCGAAGCAGATACCCTACAACCTTGAGAGCGGCTAATGTTAAAGGTGTTGTAGTGTTCCGATGTCCTGATACCACTCAAGATAAAGCTGAAAGTTTCGTCACTGCCTCGCGGATGAGGCAACCGTCATTCCGCTGTGTCGTCACATTTCGTGGCCAAGTCGGAGTTTTTGACTCGCCCTGTTATCATTAGCTCACTGATTCCACTGTCGTCGTATTATACTCCGTATCAGCAACAACTTGTCGGTATGAAATCATCCTTCACGCTAGTCAATCATTCGGCCCAATCAAACTTCATAAAGTGCTTTTAAAGGAACCTTTTCATGTCGACGAGACATATTGACTGCATTAGGAATATTTACAGCTCACTGATGATGAATAACGTTCCTTGTCGGGTCCTTAGCAATCGTCTATTATGTGCTTGTACACATCAGTTCAGAGGGCGCTACTGCGACTAGGCACGCACAATAATGGTTAAATTCTAATCGTTTGCATATTATGTTCTTCTTTCCACTTCTTGTGGATTTCATTTCATTTGCATGTTTTTCTTCATGGTGTTGCATTCTTCACACACGGGTGTATAATGTATCTAACCAAAAATTGCTCATTAAAATTATAACTGCCACTTTTATTATATTGAGTGATTACAGAAACCATTGTTTGAGTTCTAATGGACAATAACATAATCTATGTATCACCATAGCACTTCAAAGAAATTAATTTTGAATCTATTAATGAAATGTTTGAAAAATTACTAAGATTTAGACAATTATTGAATAAAATAAGTGAACAGGATAATCTAAAATGTATTGAAGACGTAGTATAAAAAGAATTGCCCCACCCAGTGTATTATAAGGCATAATTTTAAATATTGAAGCAACTGGTTTTAAAGATTAAAATTTCTTATTTGTGTTTTTATAACTGTCCCATGTTTTTAAATTAAATAATGCGTTTTATAAAATGTTATTTACCTAAATGTTTCAAATGGAGAAAATCTTAAATAGTGGAAGAGTAAGCAGTATTAAATATATATTTGAATTGTAAAATATGAATTAACATGAATTTCAAACAAATATAAAGCAAACATTTTTAATACTTATTGCTTTTGTAGAAATCTTTGCTTGTATCAAATTGTGGATTTGAAGGTAATCTACACAAAATGGAATAAAAACAATTAAAGTCCTAAATTGACAATGGTGAAAGAACACTTGATTTGTTTAATATATAAATGAGAAAAAATAATGGGGAAAATATGTTATTCGATATTCATTTACAAAAAAAATATAATTGTAAGATTTTTTTAGGTTATTGTACTTTAACTGTTTATTTTTGCTTTCGCACTCTGGTAACAAATCTCATAGAGTTCGATTTTTTTTTCTAATGGCCAACTAAATTTATTTCTTCATAACTCATAAAATTGAGTAAATATTGCATTACTAAATTTCGAAAATCTAAATTCACTTTTAAAGAATACTTTATTTTATATGTGAATGAGCTAATTTTTCCTTAAAATAAAAATCACGATTACTTAAAGACTGCATTAAGTTATATTTATTTTTGAGGTTCCTGGAACTTGAAAGGTGAAGAAAAATATGAAATGAAGGAAAAACACTTGAATATATGGTACACGAAGCAGCATTGGCCAAAGCTAATTGATTTAATACAAAAAACATATTTGAATATAATTATTTATTTTAATTGGCACATAATTTTCCAAAAATATAGTTTATATAAAGTAATGAACAAATAAAACATATAAAAAATATTTTATATTAAAAAAGAATTATGTATCTTTTTTTAAAATTGCTATAAGTAGATTTCTATGACTTATTATTAGGGACAGGAAAATTTGGTGTTTTAAACTACCATTAAGTTAGAATGCACGATCGTATGTAATTTAGAGTCTCAGGTTTCTATTAACTGGCTATTGTCCCAAAGAGTAGTCAGTTTTACCTCAGATCAGGTAGCACGGGATTAGGTGCTTGTTTTCTTGCAGGTCTGTTATTGGCTTACAGTTCGCTGGGCGTGTCTAATAAACTGTGATCCTATTGCAAAATAAATCAGAACATAAATACAAATATCTTTGAAATTTAGCTTGTCCTTAAATGAATTCGCGAAATTTTCCATTATTTACTTATTAATACAGCATTGCAAGTATTTCCTGTTTCGGCAGGTTTCTTAAAATAGTGCATATTTTTATTTTAGACTTACCTTATAGGGCTACTAACTTATTCCTATAGGAACATGAATTACATACCAATATGTTCTTGCAAGACATGAATAATAGTTTGTTTCTTCTCTATTTTCAACAGGTTTACAAAAAGTTAGTTATTTTAACAAACAACGTCAAATTTTTATTTCGAATTTCTTACTGTGGGAAAGATAGACTTCATGTTAAAATACAGCCTTGATAAAATTTCAAATTTGATAACGTCATTTATTCGAGTTTTACATAGGTTTGCTAACATTGCATTGACCAAACATCCAATTATGTGCTAAGGGATTAAAATTTTCCTTTCAATTAGATCGAAAACTAACAATAAACCAGGCATATAGAACTTAATATCGCAAAATTGGTCTTCAATATAAAAATCAAAAGTTGTTGAACTTTTTGGAGTTTTCAACACTTAAACCTTTAGAATGTTTAAATAATATTTATTTGATCAAATAAGAAATGTTGACTTTATACTCAAAAACTAATTAAAATATTTGTAATTTTTAAATAATTATTTGTTTTCTCTGTGCATAATTTTTGGTAACAGAAGTTTTGTCGTCTTTAATGTTATAAACATATAAACAATTATAACCAACATTATTTCTTATAAAATTGCCTTATAATATCTCCATATAAATTTAGTCATATTTTATCAATTAAATCGAATAAATATTATAAGGGATATGTAATTTTATATTGTTTATCGGAATAAATGGATTCAACACAATATATTTGTTTTTAACAATGCTGCTTATTAAATGATTTTGTTCTCTTACATTTTTAACAAACAATTATTCAGTGATGAAGTTACTGTAACTAAAAATGGCGAAAAGTGAGCGAAAGATAATGGCTGCATCCTTTGGATGATTTCCTTTGCATCATGATGAGTTAATCTAAATTGCTTATAATCAGAAGTATTATTAGAGAAAGGGACTGCATCGCCAATTGGAATACCAGATTCAATTATATTGTAATTGGTATGTAAATTACTCCTTATTTGATCTGCTGGGGAAAATTATACATTCTGTCAAAGATTTTAATTCTGTTGTACGTGATTAATATATGAATATACATTATTATACAAATTTTTATAAATAAGTTAAACACATAAAAGCTAATTTGTTGGATTAAATATTTCAATGAGAATTCATACGTTATAAAAAAAGTTAAGTTTATTGTGAAAAAATACGAAATATTTAGTTTCCTTTTTATTGATTGAAAATATTGGTACAAATGACATGTTACCAAAGAAAATTTAAATCTAGTAACATCATAAGTTCATGTTTTTGTAAACATTTAGATTATTCTGTTAGCATGACGACTAGGGCGCTCGCCTCCTGCCAAGGCGAACCGGGTTTGCTCTCCGCCGGGTCGCTCCCACATTTTCATACGTCATATCGTGCCGCACGATGCTGCTGGTTGGCGGGTTTTCTCGGGGAGCTCCTATTTTCCCCGCACTTGCAGTCCTGTTCTAGGACTTTGCTGTTTGTTAAGACCAGCCTTAACATCTCCACTTCAGCTTAAAAAATGAAATTGAAAAAGAAATATTTAAAGAGTTACCCACTTCAGAAAAAAATTACCCTAGTCAATAATAAAACAATTTTGATGAAAACTCATCGTGAATTAAATTATTGCAAATATTTTCACCTGAAAATTAGGGTAACATGAAATGATTTTCTGTTTACTTTTTCGGTTTTAAATGTATAGTATATAACCATTTCTGTCTAAAATCTGATAAATATATTTGATTGTAAAAAATAATTAAAACTTATAATTTAAGTATTTGTTTTTAGAACATTTTGTTTTCTATATTAGGACAAAATTATTTTTATCATAAATTATATTTTAAATTTGGTTCTTTATTCAATCTCATTGGCCGCACTGGCAACACCTAAAACACTTATACAGATTAGTAAACCTGTTATGTAAGTCCTTTGTATAAAATTAGATCGGAAATTTTTCTTTTCTATGTTTTAAAATTAGTAGTTTAGTTACATGTTATCTTTCAAATTGGAATATATCTCACCGTGTATTTCATTAGTTTACTAACACAAATTTAAGCAAAATATTTCAGTAGTATGATTTATAATGCGTGGCAATAAAAAAGAATATCGGAAATTTTTCTTTTCTATGTTTTAAAATTAGTAGTCTAGTTAAATATTATCTTTCAAATTGGAATATATCTCACCGTGTATTTAATTAGTTTACTCACACAAATTTAAGCAAAATATTTCGGTAGTATGATTTATAATGTGTGGCAATAAAAAAGAATATCGGAAATACAAATTTCATATGTTTCTAAAATAAAATAAAAAAATCGCTCTTCAGAAATCAGACACTGAGATACCAATTTTTAAAAGTAAATTAGTGTTATTAGAAAGGAATCCTAATTCATCTTCAAAAATTTATAACGAAAAATAAAAGAATGTATCAAATATATTGAAAAAATATCATAGTATTTCACTCAATAGTCAACTCAATGAAAATAAGTAATTAATGAATAAACCTCAATGTAAGGTAAGAAATAAAATTGTATAAAGTCTTCATTAATATAAAATACTGGAAAAATAACAAAATTGAATTTCGATTATTCTCATAATACAGTCATCAGTGGCGTAGTTAAATGTTTTGACTTAAGAACGCTCAGTGGCACAGGTTCTTGCCATAGTTAGTAAAACAGGTCCGGAGTTTCCCCCCCCCCCACAGATAAGTATTACATATTTAAGTTAAAAATATTTTGCTGACTAATTAGGCATTTTTACACTTTCACATTTGCGGCTGCAACTGCACGGAGGCACGTGGGTGGTTTGTGTAATACTATTGGTTACACTTTTTCCGATATTTCGTTACTAGAAAACGAATATGGCTCATTTCAGGCATTGGATAGCCACAGTCCACACATCGTACTTGCAACGAGATACAATACAAAAGAAAAATGATACGTTCGTCGTTAACTTCCCACACGCTGGCGTCCCGCGCACCTGGACAACGTGACTAAAAAACTTGGTCTGCTCAAGTTATCACCCGCCTCGTTAGCCCGCAACACACCCTGGAAGATACCAGGACCAGACGCCAACCTGGGTGGGCGTCTGGGGTCGGGGAGAGGCACGGAGAACAGAGAGCCAATAAACTCGGCTGCTGGTATTCTGCACCAAACACGTACGTAAAGTCTGTTCACGGTCAAATGGGCACTTTTGAAATCAACCATTGAAAAATGTCACCTGCCCCTACCTGAGAGTATATATTAAGGGGCACATTGCGCAAGTTGGCAACGACTGAGAGAAAATATATCCATGTGTTAAGTAAACATTTTTTAATACCGAAAAAAAATTATTTTACTTTTTAAAATAAATATAAGCGTAGCAATAAAAACATTTGTATAATAATTAATTTTCTAGACATTTGCAGTTGCCCTTAAAAGACGCATGTATAAAGAGATCATACCTACGGTAACGTTCATTGTACATACGGTGGAAGAATACACGATGTGCATACAAGTTGGTCTTAAGCAGGGCTTTCAAAAGTGCTCACTTTACCGTGAACAGAATATATCAGAAGTTAACACACGACTTGCACCTGAAAATGATAATTTCATACAATTTTCAATAACTTATTTTGCTGGGGAACGCCAAGCACCCGGGCGTCTTATGATGCTGCGCCATTAATAGTTTTAAAAGCGTAGCACGTATTTAATTTAGGCAGAGACAAACGAATTTTTAATTAAGTTAATATATAATTCATTCTGATATAGTTATGTAGTTAATAAATGATACAGTGTTACTACCAAATGACATTTTTCCAAATCAGTTTGATAGAAATAATCTTATATTAGGCCGTGCTGTAGTCTACAAAGTAAGAAAATAACTTATTGATACGAATATTAATGAGGATGAAAAATGGTAGAATAATTAAAATAAAACACTTCTGATGGAAATATAAATTTAGGTTCTTTATTAATTTTTGTAATTGGACATTCATAAGACGTAAACCATTTAAATGGTCTCATTATATTATTTATCCAATTGCATTTCTGATGTTTGTAATTTCCATTTCGTTATATCCATGATTATCATAAATTATATCGTAGATTAAAAAATAGTGAAAATAATTTCTATAATTAAAAATTATTCTTGTAAAATTTAAAATATCAATTCCTATGTAGTTTTGAAATATATGCATATTTTTAAAAATATGTTCGGATAAAAATGGTACAGGCAATAAAGCAATGGGTACGCTATTTTTAGTAACGACTGTTAATTTTTTTTCACAGATATACAATTTATCAAAAAATTCAGCAGAAATAATCGCTTTTAGTAGATATGAAACATTATATGGTTGTTTAGAATATTTCCAAAAACACTATTTTTCTTGCGAAATGTATAATGATTCTAAAATAAATGTAGTTCTAACTCATCTTATTGAAAAACACAACCTTACTTGACGATATAATTTAATTCTATTGAGTGAATGTATTTTCCAAAGTTTACAAAATTTAGTTTTCAAGTGATAAAATTTCTCCTATCATCAGGAGATATACAACCAGATTTAAAACTATAAACTAAAAAAATATATCTCTAGAATAATAATTTGATGAATGCTACGAAATTACAAATGAATTTATTAGAGCTTTTAAAAGTAATGAAAACATTATTTAGAAAATGCTAGTAATATGAGTTGTGGAATGTATTATAATGATCTACTAAATTTAAGTACATAAATATTTACAATTAAAAAAAATGTATCACACAAATTCTTACACTAAATTCTCGTAAGTTTAAAAGAACTTTAAACAAAATATAGCATATCCATACTTACATATAATTCTTACTTTTGTTAGCAAATAGCTTTATTTTACAAAAATGCAACTAATTCTGAATATGAAAAATAAGTATCTTATTGATTATCAAAAGGCTTTATTCATTTTGGACGAAAATAATTTTCACATAGAGCAAAATATACCAATTACATTTTAGAAAATAATAAAATACTAAATGCAATTCAATTAAGCTTACATGCGAAATATATTGATAGTAAAATTGTTCAATTAATTCGGGTGCTACAAAAAAAATATGATCAGTTAAATATTTACGAATAATGTGTCAAAATTCAGACTTGAGGATTAAAAACTTTCTTTTGCATATGATTAGTTTGGTCACAGAGAGACGAATTTCCTTGCTTTTTAGAAAAGAGCATGGCCCAATATACGGGTATGATTATTTGTATTCTACCATATTTATTTGGAGAAAACCATTTGGCCGTATACATATTTCATTTCTGAATTACATTACTGATATATATATATATATATATATATATATAATTAATTAATCTTAAATATGTAACTTGAAATACACGTAATTATTTATAACTGTTAGGGGAGTAGCGTCATAAAACGTCCAGGCGCCTAATGTTTCCTGGTAAAAAGAATTATTAAAAATTGTATGAATTAATTATTTTAAGGTGCTAGCCATGTGTTAACTTCTGCTACGCATATGAGTGGTGCAGAATATCAGCAGCTGAGTATGTTCCCTCTATGTTCTCCGAGCCTCTCCCACTCTCACACGCCCGCCCAGGCCAGTGTTTGGTCCTGGTATATTTGAGAGTGTGTTGCGGGAAGTGAGTGACAACCTGGCCATACCAGCCTTTATTCACACTACTTAGGTGCGCTGGACGCCAGCGTCCGGGGAGACAGCTTTAACAGTAAACATTTAATTATTTTAAATTGAAGTAATACCATTTGTTACTATACACTAAAAATCAGCCGAATTTTCATATTAAAATAAATGAAAGTAAATTTTAAAAATTGTGGACTTTGAAAATAAATATTTTATTCATAAGAATATGTTGGATGAAAACAATAAAAGTTGGTTAAAATAAGAATTTTGTTAAATTTTAGATTTTATTAATTACCGGAAAGAAATTATGGATTGTGTTAGAGGAAAATGTACGAACATTTATGAACTGTATTTGAACGAATTTTACTTTCCCCAGAGTATAAAATACAGCTTTTATGAATGAATCTGTGTTATTTAAGTTAATTATAAATTACAAAATAAAATTTAATGAAAACAGTTAACTATACATTTTATAAAATATATTTTACGTTAAATAAAATTAAGATATATATGGAATTAATAAAAAATAAAACAAATATTTTTAATTAATTAAATTAATGTCCACTATAACAGTAGTAATATTTAACTTGTCTCAGTGAATTATTCATAAACAAAATAAAACAAAACACAAATTTAAAAAAAATGTTCCTCAAAATTGAACCTTATTTTATGACCTATTTTAGTAATTTTGAAAGTAATAAAGAAAAATAGGCCGTTTATTAGGGTACATATTAGGGAACTGTTACGAGCACGTCTGGATATATAGCTGATCAAGGAAGGGTATTGACTGTACGAAGCCAGTCCTGGAATATCAGTGCTGTATGTGAGCGGGCATTGTCCTATTGGAAGATTGCCTGCTGGAGCCCGGTCGAGAGAAGTATATGAGGTTGTAGCATCTCCCGAGCGTACCGCAGTGCTGTCACTGCTATTACTAGTAGGGTAGACCGAGTATTGTAAAAGATTGCACCTCACACCACGACGTCACAAGTTCTGGCTGTATGTACTTCAAGTATAAAGTTGTGATTTGTGCACTGTCCAGCCAAGCTTTAATAATTTTCTGTTTTAGCCGTGATAATGCTGTATGGAACCTTTTGTCTTTTGTGGATAATTTCCTCTCGTTATGACTATTTTTATTTCAGTAAGCGTAAATTCAACGTTTATTCTTCAGATGGGTTTGCGATGGGTAAAATGGGATTAAATTTTATCAGTTTACTCAAGTAGGATGACATTAGTGTTTTTAGCCTGAAGATCAGTGCGAACACTTGACAATGTCACTGCAATGAAAGCCAAGGTGCTTTCAAAGTGAACAACAGAGGATTTATTTTATTTTATTTCGTTAGTCATGATCTAACCAGCAGGCTGATTACAGATTGAAGTAGTCTAAACTGATGTATACAAGTATCACATCCATTCATGGTTTATCTGAAATTCGAGTTCCTAAAGTCATGTTTTTAAGGAAACATATTAGAGAGCTAGTCTACGAAGATCACCTGGAAAGAATGATATATGTGGTGTTTTGCCATTGCTGTAGCGGTATGCGGTGTAGGGATTATGAAGCACCCACTTCTAACTTCGGGGAGGATATCTCCCTTTATGAAATTACCCAGACACCAAAAGGAGTCGATGCTACACCAATAACCAAATGGTCGGGCCCTTAATCGGGGCTGGAAATTTAGTTTTACAGCATCTTGCTAATAACGCGAATTAAAACGGAAGTTGTTCAATAACTCCGTATAAATTTATGTTTAAAGCAAAAGAAATATCAGCAGTTCAATGGAATTTCTTTGACTTCTCGCTAGTACTTGGTCCAAAATCTGAGAGGAGAAACAGAGTTAAGCACAAAATCTTTCAAAGATTACATTGTGTGATAATTAATACAGAAAAATTACTCTCATGTTTAACCGAACAAAAAGAATAATAATTGTCGTGAATATTAAGTGGAAAATATAATACAAAATGATGTTGACGTAGAAGATATCACAAAACACTGAACAATATCTGTTTTTAAATGTGACGCTGACGTTCCGCAATTAGGTTATTTTAATATTTTTGTTGAGTACCAAAATATAGTTTTGAATTTACTTGGTAAACTGACTTCAAACCAGGAATAACATTTTTTTCTTTACTACAAAAGGGCCGATGCTTGAAACAACAGACTACTATTTCACCGAGTCAATTACAGTTGCACTAGGCTCAGCAGTGTCTTGCGTAGTCCGCGGTTCCTACTCTGTCCACAGCATAGCAATGTTAAGCATTGCATGTACTGCCCTCTGTCAGTGCCCAATGCCCTTATGGTCATTCTACGTCACCGCTTTAGCAATGTTCATTTTTCATGGGTGGAAAATGGAAAATGAACACCCGGACGCAATGGTCCTACATGGATAAAGGTTTTATTGAATAATTTTACAGGTTGTACATTGCGTTTGATAATGATCACAGGGCGTAAAGCAGAATAATTCATACTTCGCAGCCAGTGAACTTTGAAGTGTGATGTTTCCAGGGATGGCACCAACACCCTGGGTATCATTTTCTTCTGCTTGGTGTTCGGCATGGTGTTGGGGTCAATGGGATCCTCAGGACAGGTGGTCGTTGAGTTCTTCACTGTAGTCGACAGAGTCATCATGAAGATGGTGTCAGTTGCTATGTGGTAAGGCAAATACATCACTGTTTCACTCAATTTTTGATTTTCTTGATTCCACATCTTAAATGCATTTTAAAAAGTGAAGAAAAATTAACAAATATTCTAATTTAAGAGTAATCTTAAGTCGAATACATGAGCCCGGACTGGAATACACAACAATACAAGGACATGTGCCTTTCTGTGCATGTGCAATAATGTTACATTTGACATACCTGGTACTATCTCTCGAGGCAGCCCATGTCTTCCAATTGGATAAGCGAAGTTCGAGATCCTTCGCCACCATCTGGCCTCCACCTTTTAAATCCATTGTTTGCAATTTTTAAACCATTTCTGTTACAGTTTTTATATTATGTGGGTGTGGTCACTTCTTCATGCACCCTTCCACTCTTTATCTCACTCTCCTGCATGTCCTCTTTGCCGTCCCTATTAATGTTTTAGCTATCGTCTCCGTACTTGGTGTCTACACCAAAATACTAGAGCACTCGCACACACATTTCCGTGATAACCTTAACCCATCTTCAATCCCACTGACATACCCAATTTGATCAAGTTACAGGCTCCGTACTTGGCTCATGCACCTTATTTGACAACTTCAATTCCATTGGAGACTCAGCCTCCCATCCTCCGGCCCCATAAATTATATGAAAATTTTAATTCCAAGCTATTTAAATGACAGTATACAGTTTTAGAACGTACTTCACAATATTTGACCAATTTAATTTTCACGATTACTCTACCATCTCGTTCCTCTCCACAAGCTCCTCTTATTTATCCATTTGCCATTCATGACCCACTCACTTTACAAGATTCATACCTAGCATGTACTTCAGCCTCCATTACCACATCTAATCCGTGACGACTGTACGCACTCCTATGGCTTGCAGGCTGACCCCACTGGGCGTGAGCAGTCTAATCATCAGCAAGGTAGTGTCGGTGTCGAACCTGGGGCTGGTGGTGCAGCAGCTGGGCTGGTTCGTGCTCACAGTCACGATCGGGGTAGCCATCACGCAGTTCGTCCTCAACCAGCTCATCTACTTCGCCATGATACGGAGCAACCCCTTCGCCTTCTACTGCCAACTGCTCGACGCCATGCTGATAGCGTTCGCCACCGCCGCCACGTGAGTTGCACCTACAGTACCTACTTAAACTAGAGGCGAAGATTAGGTTTCGCATAGAACCTTTATAGCCCAGGTATTATAATATTTTATCTCAAAAAAATTAAGTAGTTTTAAAATTTGGCACAGACCTTCCTTTGGGTGTTCGAAATTGTCCCTGAAAAGTCCCCACCTCTCAGATGCCGGCATCGTGCTTTTTTAAAGCAATAAGGGCGTAAGTGCCAATATATGCATATCACGACTGTAGCGTAGAAAATATTCTTTAAAATATATTTACATTTGGTCAAAATGTGGAGTAAAGAGAATGTAGTTATTTATAATTCGTTTTTGTTATATAATACACCGCAAAAAATTCTTCTTATCCGATCTAGAATCAATAAGTGGATGCAAAATATAATACTGCTCCACACAATCACAAATTACATGAAACCTCGCCACCGATAGGTAGAAATAGGTCAGAATGAAAGTTTCTGATAATTTTGTAAGCTTTCAAATGGTGTATTAAAGATTGATTTCTGTACGATAATTATTAGTTGAGATAATAAGAATCAAAGTGAACTACTGCACAACACTACTATTGAGAATGAATTGGTCTCTAAAACTGTATTGTTTATTACTTACGAATGTTTATATATGTATCTGCGTGTATATATACACACACATACGTACATACATACGAACGTAAATACATATAAGCCAACCATTCAATCATTACAAGTGAAATAATTAAATTGCTACATGTAATATCACACAATGTTGGTGTAATTGTATATTAATGCATGTTACACTTTAAAAGTCCTCTCCATCAGAGCCATCGTTGATGACAACATTATTAGTGCATGTTGCTCCACAGCACTTGGCGCACATAATACCACACTGTAGTCCAGCCCGCGCACACTCGCATCTGTAGCTGCAATCACTTTTACAGTTACGCGATATAAAATTCAGGAGCTGCTCCGGAGCAGGAGGAAAGAATGCCATAGGAACAAGTGTGCTATTCACACACCCCCCCAACACACACACACAACAGGATCCAATGAATGGCCGACGAGTCAGTCCTGTACCTGAAGAAGAGAATGCTGTTCACATGCGGCACTGGTTGGTGGAAGAGAGGCTAGTTGGAAAGAAGCACTAACATGCAGCTTTGCTATCTTGCGGGTATACATATGCACTCAATTAATTCAAAGTGGCATAGTTGTCATGCCCCTGATACAATGACATTGCAAACTTTTCTCCAGCGGAAATAATGTCCCTTTTGTCCGCGTTTGGAAGCATAAAAACATCTACGGTGCTCCGAATGGAAACATCACTCTTGACGATGTTCCAGGCTTGCTTCTTTCCCTTTCCGAAGAAAGCACTGGTTGTGTCTGAACCGGTCATAGCATGACACAGCAAAATATAGTTCTTCATTTCACCGATGTCCCGCTGAATAGCAGATATACTGAAAATCTTTCGCGTAGTTTTGCCACATCACTGAAGTTACCCGTAATAATGTGGATGATGGCTATTTTCCCGATAGTATTAGCCTGGTCGCAGTTAATGTTCTCATCTGCAACAGCACCTGTGGAAAAGGACTGCAGAACTTGTGACGTATGAACAGGTGGATGGGCACTGAACCAGTCCAGGAATTTTTGAATATTTCGGTTATCTCTTGATCTCCGGCTGTCTCGTAGTTAAACATGCTGCTCTGAAAACAAAGACAGGCATGATTTTCGTTAAGGAATCATTTCAATCGCAGATTTAATACATTGGACACATAAATGGAGCACAAATAGTCTACTATTTCATACCTGAAGAAGAGTTGCTGATGCCGCACAGTTTCTCCAGTGTATCACAAAACTTCAGGCATCCAGGACCAGAAAGTATCCACTGAGTAAGTACACTGTCATAAAAGCCACGCCCAGGTCTCAGACCACCCTTTACCTTCATTGAACGCGTGAGATTTTGTTCAATGACCATGTCAGACCAAGTGCCGGACCAGAACTCATGCCCTCTCCTTATAGTAAAAGCTTCTTCCTGTACGAATCTTGTGTATTCATGTGGTGGCATATGGTAAGGAAGTTCCTCCATATGCTGCACATAAATATGCGCACATTTCGCATAATGCAAATGTCCTGCTAGGGGCAGATCCCAGTCACCCACTCTTTCTGCCCACATAAACATCCGTACTAATTCCACCTGTGGGAAACAAGAGGTAACAAATAGGTTTCAAACTGGATAAAGTACACACGATATCCCCTACATTTCAATGTTTCCTCGGCCATGGCACACACTAGGTTGAAATGGGAACACTATTTGAAGTATTGCACACACATACACTTTGATATGCTGTCAGCCAACCAATATAAAATAACTGGAATAGTTTCTTAGCATAATTGGGTGCTCCCATAGCAACTCACCGTGAGGCATGACTGATTTATGCAACAGACTTACCTGATGGTAATATTCAACCCACAATTTTGCTGTACGACTTTTCTCGTTGAAAGAGGAACAAATATTGTTCATTGAATTGAGGAGTACTTGCATGGATGCGGACGAAATAAGGTCATCTTGTTTCATTTTGTTTGTCTGGGAATTCTGGAAAAGTGCACAAATTTCTCCCTTGAGGTTGTCATCGATATTGGAAAGTTCTTCCAGCAGAGTTGTTGCAATAGCTTGCTGTGCCAAGAAATATGCTCTCAAAGACCTGAGAGGTGAAATGAAGGATAAATAAAGTACCAAATAATGTTATAGTGCACTGCATACACATTAATTAAACCGAACTATAATAATAATTAGTTATTAATATTGTAATAAATTGGTTGTGATGCCTACGATGGTCTCTTGAAAATCGTGACCATATGTTTCCTAATATTAATTTGGCAAAAACGCAAAGCTCATCTTATTGGTCATTAAATTCCTTGGATTTGAATGAATGTGTTGTTTGTACCAAAACCTTTTTCAATGTGTTACTTTTACTTTATTTTATAGGCCTTATATAAGACAGTATCAGCAAAAATTGGAAATTCAGCATGGTGAAATACATTTTCTCATTAAAAAATATTTATGTCTGCATAATAGCTAAATTACCTGGAGTATGCATGTCCAAACACCATGTGTGTGGCAGATGCCTTGGCATACACCTCTTCAAACAGTTCTTCTATGCGGCTTCCAGACATCACATATCCGATGGCTCCAGTGAACGACATCAAAAGGTGGACCACCCAGGCGAACAATTACATTATTCAAATTTTGCGATTCCTTAGACGTTGCAATCTCGATGGCTTTGGCATACAAAGGCTGATCGAAAAGTAATAAAATAGCTCATCTGCCTTCGTTGTATGCACTCCTTTGATGCAAACAGTAGCACTGAATAAACGGTGGACAAATTCCCAGGCTCCAGATTTATGAATGCAGTGCTGTTACTTGTGTTGAGTGAAAGTCTGTTGAAGGATTAGACATCGATACTTTCATATAGCCATTCCATGATGGAGGTGCAGAAATTCATGCCCATCTACCACTCATCCAGAGTAAGTCCATCACCAATGCTCGAGCTACTGAATTTACAGATACTAAACTGACCTGCTTAATTTCAATGTCCTTCAAGCCAGATGAGATAGGCTTCTTGTACCAGAAAATGTTGAAGTTCCCTACTGCAGTGATTTCACTTGCTTTTGGGTTTCACTAATGCGTGGAATGGAACTAACATTAATTGCAGAAGCAGGAGTCGTGCATCTGATATCATCCATACAATGGAATGTATTATTGTCATCGAATGTGTTTATGTTGAAATCAGCATTGTCAAAACAGAACTGAGTGAACTGAGCAGGACTATGGCCACCTGAATTTTTCTGATACAGTACTGACTGCTCATACCTGTGCACTTCAGCCATGTTGGCAGAAAATCCAAGACTGCTAAGTACTTCAACAAGCTGTTTGGAAGCATAACGACGATGACAGTACACACAGATAGCAATGAGCACAGGAGAGAGAAATGACCGAGGTCTACATGCTGATATCAATGATTGTCCTATGGCGATTAGTTTCATTCTTATGCTACTTGAGTCAGTATTATGAGATGATATAATAGTTTCGAAAACAGAATACAGTGTGTGAGGAAATATACTGTAATGTGACAAATTAGTACGGTCTACTGCAGGATATGTAGTGCATACATAATATACGGAGGGAATACCCTCTTTCAGTATTTCGGCTGCATTTTTAACAATATGTAAGCACTCCTCAGTCGAAGAACTTTTACAGTTAGAATACCACTTATCATGTAGAAGCTGATCAGCTATTCCCTTGAAAATAACTACTGATAACTTGCCAGAAATATCTTTGATCACGGTTCCCTTACCATAGTGTTATTTCAGCTTTTATTTCATATAATTGCGACTGTATGAACAATGGTTTGTGGATGATGACTTGGAGAACGATTCCATAAATCTAACAAGGTCATCTAGCAGACAATGACATTCATCATTTCTTGCCATCAATCCTTTTATTCTGCAGAAAGTTTTCTTATTCTTACCTTCTGGTCTACCTCGTTTGCCAGTTTCTCCATCTCTCGCACCGGAAGAAAAGAACTGCAAATTGCAGTGTTTGTGATATTTGGCTTCAACGGCGACAAGATTCTATGCACTGTTTATTCGAGCTTGCACAATCCTGCTTCAATTGTCACTTCGCTCTTGAGTCCTTAATTCAACAGTACTACTGAATCTTAGATTTCGAACTTCATATATAAGTTTTCTTACTTCACTTCTTTCTTGGTTTCTTCTCTGACAAATGCTTACTCACCGCAAAATATACAGTCCATCTTAAAGTTAAACAATAGTAATGTAGAACGCAATGTTACTTTGTTAAATGCAACATCACTTACATTGTTAATTTATTTTTCTACCTTACTAACTTTCTCGATTGTGCTTCTTCTGGTATAACTTTTTCGACATAATATATGTACAGTAACACTAGACAGACAACTAAGAAAATCTTCCTTGCCATCTCCACGCTATTGGCTTTCAGCTACAAGGCCGCGCATGCTGCCTCTTGTAACCACCACAGTCTGTCCGCCATTATTTTAATCTCACATGAAGCACTTCTCGCGCATTCTAACGCCACACTGATAGTATGCGATTGTTATAAGCCAGCACGAGTCTCAAAAGTTGTGTTACTATTAAAATGCATATCGCAGAAAACTTACAAAACTGACACCACGCACCGAATAGTGATTCACTTATCACAGCAGTACAATACAGTGCGATGAGGTAAAACATCTGGCTCACAGTGACAAGCTCAGACCGGTTCCCTCAAACAACTGAACCCCGAACCATTCCTGCATGTCGACTACCGCTACCGAGGAATATGAGTCATGGCAAGCTCTACCGCAGCGCTAGTGGGTCGGTAAAAACAATGATCGATCTTCCGTTGCGCACTTGCGCACAGATGAAACATTCAGAAGGCACAACGGACTGAAGGCAGATATAAAACAACTGTATTTAACAGTAATACATAATAGTAGGTATTTTAGTACACCTTTTCCACAATACCAAGAGGATAAACAAGAAAAATAACACCTACTGCCTATCGGTGATGGGTTTCATGCAATTTGTGATTGTGTAGAGCATTAGTACATTTTACATCCACTTACTGATTCTAAATTGGATTAGGGTTTTTTTGGTGTATTATACAACAAAAACGAACTACAAACGACTATGTGCACTTTACTCCACATTTCGACCAAATTATAATAGATTCCAATGAAAATTTTCTACGCTACAGTCGCGATATGCATATTTGGCACTTGCGCCGTTATTGCTTAAAAAAGGTATGACGCCGGCATCTGAGAGGTGGGTACTTTTCAGGGATAATTTCGAACACCTAAAGGAAGGTATGTGCCAAATTTTAAAACTACATTATTTTTTTTTAGGTTTGTTCGATTCTTCCTTTAAAATGCACATATGCTATTAGCTGTTCACAGCAAAGCAAGCGCTTTTGAAATTAACTTTAGAAAAATATCACTACTTGTTAACTGCATAGCTGCTACCGGGCACAGTGACATACAGGCAACCAGCTAAGTTGGTTGCGAATTAAGTTAACTCTTTCGGTCCCACGTTAATTTATAGCTTCAAGTGTTGGAATGAAATTATATTTTGGTTTGTGCTGTACTTATCCTGATTCAAGTCCTGCTTCTTTCAGTAAGTTGCTCTGTCTCTAATGACCTCGCTGTCGACGAGACAGTAAGCCCTACCTGCTTGTAGGCTGTTCACGGTAAAATGAGCACTATTGAAAGCCCTGCTTAACATCTACTTGTATGCACGTGGTGTATTTTCCGCCTATGTAAAACTAACATTGCCATGGGCCTCATCACTTAATTCCTGCATCGGCCAGGAGAAGTTGTGAAATTATTAGAAATTATTTCATACTAGAGTAGGGTAACGATTGGGAAATCCCTCCATGTTTATGTTTTAATGTTAATTTAATTTCAAAATCACTACTTATTAAAAATATAAAAATATTTACTATATTCTACGCAGATTTACAAGTGTACATGTTTATGCTAATATCTCTATGGTGGTATTAAACTTGTAATTATTAATTTAATGAAATAGCAATATGTTAAATTTTAAAACCTTTGTTTGTTTGTGCTATGGACGTCACTGTTTGAAATGGAATGTTTAAAATAAAAATTATTAACTGTTTCAGGAAGATGAATATAAATAAAAGCGATTAATATCTATATGATATGGACTGCAAACGCCTATTTCAGAGGACCTAAAAATGGTTATTGATATCAGTTTTCTTCTTGCTGGAGTTTTACCAATATTTATTTAGTGAATGCACTGATTTTTATATTATTGTAACCGTAGGTGACTTTCGTGAAGTGTCCGCATAGGGATGTGCAGGGCGCCAGGTTACAAACATTTTTATTCATGTTAGAATCCCGCTTCAGGAGAAAATAGACTTCAAATATTTCACGGCGGGTGACTTTGTAACACAGGATATTTACTGTTATTTATATTTCCTTCTATTTCAAAGAGGGTATTTTGTAGTTTCAGTGTTTCAGTTGGCACCACAGAATATCTGCAACATCCCACTGAAATAGGCGGACATTTAAATGTGATTTTTTTTTTGTGCCACGAAGCGCTGATCACAGCGCGCTCATAAAGTTTCGAATTTTCCGCCACTTCACCGTGCTTCATATCTCGGTACATTTACTCGTGCTCCGGCTCTAGCTCCTCCTTGGTCGTCTCTCCCTGCACGCATGCGCGATAGCTAGTCTTCCCCTCCTCTCGACTGTGTTAATTTTTGCGTAGGCCTTCTGGCTAGTGATGTGTCAAACCAGTTCATTTCAAAGAGCTAGCTCACTCGCTCTCGCTCGTGGTGGAGAGTCGTTCAAAAAAGAGTCATCTCGTTCACGAGTGAGTCGGGTTTCAAAGAGTCGAGAGCATAAATGTGAAGGGTGGCTTGCATCGCTGCGCTGATGTAAAGGTATGCGATCGCACAATACATAGCATTTTCTACACAGTTTAAGGTATTGTAATTATTTTCGTAACATTTTTGTTGTTTTTGAATTCATTCAAAATGCTAAATACAGCAAAATTATTATGAACTTATATTAATTTTAAAATTATTACTAAATTGAAGAAAAGTATCATTGGTGAATTGAAATTTGTAGAAAACGCGAGAGCACGCAGTGAACGATATTTACATATTCTTCCCAAACTAATCTGATGTCGCAATATATATAAAAAAAACAATAAATGAAAATATTTTAAATACCTTGAGCTTATTATGCTTGAGTGCTTTTGTCCACGCTTAGAAATACGTGGCCACGATCGCCGAGCTGTCGAGAGAGACTCGCGGAGTCGCTCTCGACAGCGAGTCGTTCGTTTTGAACGACTCGCTGTCGAGAGCGATCCATCACTACTTCCGGCATTCCCTGTTTGTTTCTGTTTGGGCACCAACCTGCCGGCACTTCTCCAGCCTTGATATGGTTACGTGATTTATTGGTGTAAACGGACGTGCTACTTTACCACGCAGGCGAGTTGAATGTTTCGGAGTAAAAGTTTTTATGGTATTGTTTAAGGGCTAGTTAACTTCACCGGGATTTTCGCTAGCCGTTTGTATTCAAAATTTCTTTTTGCCCCCCCCCCCCCTTTTTTTCAAATGATGTTTCGGTTAACTTTACGCGGTGCAGTGACGATGTTGTAAATGTTCTGGTACTACCTTGTTGAAGTTGTTTTAATGTTTTTGCCTTCGGTTAGCCCGAGCCGGTGATGTTTTGATGTTTTTGCCTTCGGTTAGCCCGAACCGGTGATGTTTTGATGTTTTTGCCTTCGGTTAGCCCGAGCCGGTGATGTTTTGCACCGTAATGCGGAAGTCAAATTTACCGCACTGCTTTCGCTTGGTCGCATCTTGTGGAAGTCTATTCTACACGTACCTGCAGGTTTTTAATTGTGTCTTACGTGTTGTGATTTTAAGGTGCTCTTTATATCGCTTTGTTATTCTAGTCATTTGCTAATATTTAAATGAATTTCTGGCACGCTGGCATAGAAAGAGGTTCTAGTTTCGGCTCCTTATGAGCACTGCCCCTAGGTATTTTTACGTCAGTGTTTTTGTTGTAATTACCCGTACCGACGCCTTTGTTCGGCTCAATTATGAGTGTGCGTTGTGTAACAGTATTAATATTATGTGTGTTAATTATTTTCTTGTCAGACATATTTATGTTGGTGGTCTTTTATATTAATTTTTATATTAATTTAGAGCCTCGTTGTTTGAATTGGAAGTTGTTTTCACGAGATTATTGTCTTTTACTGCCAAATATTTGTCAAACCAGATGAGCTGAATTTTGGTAATAACTTTATATTTTATGTTATACGAGCTTCATTCCAAAAACAAATGTTGATCGCAAACATATTTGCAGTGTTTATGTTTGTAAGAAACTAGTGTACGGCACAAAGACACCCCAAATTGTCACCAACTGACTCCTGCTTATGGTACTCAATAATAGCGAAACACTGCAAAATATTCTTCCACAGTTCATCGCTGGAAATTGTAAATAAAAATAAAAATAAAAATGACCTATTCTGTCCTGATATAAGTAATATTTATACATAAAATTTTTACTACTATTATATTATTTGTGACATACATATTTCTGCATACATATGTGATAAATTTATGATTATTTAATGGTTTCTATGCCCTTCCTTACGTTCAGTTTTACATACACACCCATTATAACTACAATAGATGTAGGCAGGGTATGAGCAGGTACTCACTGTTGCAGCATGGGTTCATCGTTCGCGCATACTGCAAAACTGAGTCAATATTTATTGCAGAGTTTGTGTGCCGGACACCGCCTGCAAAGACTTCCGTTCAATGAGCCAACATCAGGGGCCCAGAGCGAGTGAAACTTTCTGTAGTACAGCTATAGACTGTCCACGGGTAAATGTGCATTTTCGAAAGCCCTGCTTAAGATCTTCTTGTATACACGTTGTGTATTCCTCCCCTTATGTAAAGTTAACATTGCCATGGGCGTCAACACTTTACTCATGTGTCAGTGACATGAAACTGAAAAAAAAAAAAAAAAAAAAAAAAAAAAAAAAAAAAAAAAAAAAAAACCGGGAAGTGAAAGAAATAATTTTACGTTATCACAAATGGTTACCTAACACTTTTTATTCGATGTTAAGATATGGAACTACTTTCCATCCATCGTTACCAACTTTACTGGGCGAATGTCACTCAGTGCGTCCTTTAAGATATATGCATGTAGGGGCAGTGACATTTTTTCTAAGGTTAATAGTGCTCACGTCATCGTGAACACCCTCCTAAGTGTGAAGATCGTGCGGTGGGCGCAGGGCCGCGGCGTTGCCTGTCACACTGCGGCTGATGGACGAGAGGGTGAAGGTTGACCGGCGGGTGTCGAGGTTCGTGCTGCCGGTCGGCTGTGCCGTCAACATGGACGGCACGGCGCTCTTCGTGGCCGTCGCCGCCGTCTTCGTGGCGCAGCTCAGCCACTTGCAGTTGACGGAAGGAGAGCTCGTTACCGTCTGGTGAGTCTCCGCCCTCCGGCCTCGCTCCCAAACATCAGGCCAGAGGTACACGGACGTCATCAGCTGTGGATTTTGAGGGAGGCCCAAACCTTCTCTTTGAAACCCAGTTCTTATCTCGCACACGGTTACATATAATGGTGATCTGACAAGGTACTAAATGTACATGAAATTTAAATTGAGAAATATACGAATTGATTTAAAATCTATATTTGCGAGAAATACCGAAATACTCCATTCAACAGCAACTAAAGAAAACAACAAACCTTTTAATTGGTATGAAACTGTACCAAAATCCATTTATATTTATTTATACTTGGGGGACGAACGTTGTAACAACTTTTCTAATATCAACTGAGTCCAAAATCTCAGTGTGAAGGTAATAATTAAGAGGAAAATCTAAACATTATTTGGTGTATTTTATCATAAATATACAAGATATCCCAAAATAGTTACTCTGATTTGAAATTATTACAATGGAAATGTTCCTCCTGAGGCAACTAGCACAAGGCACAGAAGTATGCAGTCACCTGGCCACCATGTTGGGACGTCAGATGTCAGCCATAGTGGACGAGAACGACTTTGACTCAGGGTAACCATGACCTGGTACGACCTTGGTATAAACTTGAAATCTAAAATTCTATAAAAATTGAATAAAGTTCATTATTAGCACCTACCGCCATATTGGATTACCATGATCATGACCTTACTGTACTAAGCCGCACAACAAACAACTTGGTGCACACAATTACTATGTTACAGCAATGACATTGAATAGACTTAATAAGAGTGGTTCCAGCATTCATTTATTCGATCTTGATACCCCTAAAGTATATTGTAAATAAAAAAGTACACAATTTGTTTTGTGTGACAAATAATAAATAACATTTTAGAGAAGGGCAGTAAAAACAATGCTCATGTCCACTTTCTGAAACATTCGCGACTCATACTTTTGATAAGCATCATAACCGCATACGATATTTCAAACCCATAAATACTTAGGGCTAGCGAACCACAGACATAATAACACTGTACTATAGTGTTGTATAATAAAGAGTCTCCACTGAAAGGAACCCCATTGCGGGCAATGGTGCTGTTGTCCTCCAAGAACTTCATATATTTGGTAATTAATTTGTAAATTAATTGTCAAATTAAAAAGCTCTGTTTAATGAAGTTACGCAATACAACCTATTTCGTTTATCTTGGCTCACTGATAAAAAATTCATCCTTATAGAAAATGCCCTTCCCCTCATTCTGCAGAACTTTTGCTCATTCATTACTTTTTTTTATGGCTTTTTCATTTACACTGACAATAATCTTAATTTCACTGGATTTCCCGAAATTGCACATGAAGTTAGCTGTTTCTTAGTTCTTCCAAATTCCCGATGATTCGACCTCGGTTAATGTCATACAAATGTTGTCTACGGGATTCCCTGTTGGCAGTATCAGACTTCAGACAACAATTCGACGTCGCTCAACCCCATGTTCACTGAGAAATAGCATCCATTTGCAAAGCTGAGTGCTTTATGCTCTTCGCACTCACCCACAGCACGTCATGCTGCGTATACGCGCATTGTTGTGGATGTCACTTGAGGCGACACCCCAACTTAAGGATGACAGGAGAGAAAGGCGAATTAAGAGAAGTGCTTTTCAATAACACAATAACTGCTGCAAATCCTCAGGAACATGATGGGGAAGGACTTGTGAGGGAATAGCTCTCTTTCGATAGGTCAACTCATCCCTGAACAGGTGGAGATCTGTGCTCTACCTTCTTGCGTCCGCCTCGCGTCGTTGACGCCCCAGGAAGACCTACTTTCCTTGTTCGGATGCCCCAGACCACTCTTTCTCCCCCCCCCCCCACATCACTTTTCAGTTAATATGTTGCAACTCATTCCTATTCGCCGATAGCTTGGTGTGGGCGAAGTTATGTTCGTCGGCTGATGACCATTCTTCTGTGTCAGCCAGACCTAATTACTGTGACTCAGTATGCAGGTTTTTTTTTGCCGAAGACTATGCTTTCGCAGTGGTGCTCGTACTGGCCCAGTCTCCTGAGTAGACTACCGCTGACCGCCTTTCTCCTGAGCGCACCACGTGGATGGTGTCGCAATCGTAACAGCATGCCCTTCAATACCGGACCCTAGGCGACCTTCTGGGTGTTTCGGTCGGTCGTTCCTGCTTGTTCCGTTCCGCTACCATGCTAGATGCTCCAATCCATTATTAATTTTTGCACACCACTGTAGTTACGAGTCAAGTTCGACTTAAGCCAGATAATGTTCCATTTCACTTACATATCGTTCACAGCTACTGGTTTCAAAATATGTATACAGAATGCCCTCGTTTACGAGGCTATGCACATGATATTCTAATGTTACATTTTTTGTACGTCATTGTATAGTCTGTCCATGGTATCTTTACAATTATGAAAACAAATATTTCTTAAATTTCCCCATGTAGGACGTGTTAAGTTGTATGCAGAACAATCATGCATGATAAGTGCTTTATACTTGTGTTGGTTAAACTGAAAAATTGTCTATATTGTACCTATAAATGATTATACATCGCTTATAATTACACGAATAGAAACAGAGAGAACATAGATGTGTTGGTAATAGCGAGTAAGAAATAGGTCCCATGCAACATGAGTGCGTACAAATAGTGCGTGTTGTCCATTTGGTGCTTTTTTTCTAGATCTAGCTAAGCTTAGTTTGCGTGAGGTGGATGGATATGCTGAAAGTAGAACTTTAGCAGGGCTTCAGAATTGTGGGAAGTAACCGCGGACGGACTATATTCAGAGCTGCGCACGCAGAACGGTTCTGACGTCCCAGTATGCATTAGTACAGCGTCCAGCAGCTTGTCTAGAAACACGCACGCACACACAGGTGTCCCCGTGTTGCAGGCTGGCCTCCACAGCTGCGAGCTTCTCCTCCGCCAGTGTGCCGAGCGCCGCCCTGGTGCTGATATTCATGGTGCTTGCCACCGTCAACGTGCCGGCCCACGACGTGTCCCTCCTCTTCGCCGTCGACTGGCTAGTGTGAGTATCCCCCCCCCCCCCCAGCATTCTCGAGGACCGTTCTACAATGACAAGCACGCGGGCACGGATAACGCACCTACGTATACACGTAATAAAGTTGGGCACCTCCCAACTCCTCCATGTCCGCGAATCCGGGCGCATGTCACTCAGTGCGCCCTTTGAAGTATATGAAGGCATGGGCAGTGACAGTTTTCTACGGTTGATTTCAAAAGTGCTCATTTTAAAGTCAACAGCCTATAGCCGATAGGAATCGAGTTTTTGGTTTCTTGATATTCGCTTTCGTGGCCATTGTGGTGTACACGCAACAAGTGCTTCGGCCTGCCGCGGCGATTATCATTTTTGTTGTAGTAAATAAATGCGCTTGGTTCGGCAGTGGTATTTACGCATTTTTAAACACCTCAAAAATAAACAAAATGAGATGTGTGTATTACGAAACCTATATCAGTAATTTGCAAACAGATGGGTATTTTTTATTTCGTAAGCTGCAAGATTGTAAGTTTCTTGGTATTGTAGAATGGTTAAAATTCATTCCGAGTTGCCGGCTTGTTCCGCTTGCGTTTCTGAGTCCGTTTTCTTACGTGTCGGTGCATTGTGGAACGAGCCTAAGGTTCCCGCCTACCTGCCGCTAGAAATGGGTTGCAAAGTGTTTGGAAGTAGATATATAATGGGGAATCTAAGATCAGATAAATTTTCAAATTTTAAAGACGATGTTTATGATTTTGATTGGTGTGATGGTTGGGATTATGGAATCAGTAATGGCTATGCTTCAGATTTTTATTTTATTTTTAGACTTTATTTGGCGTTTTGCTTTTGTTGAATAAAATCTATAAATTCTATCAATTATATTTTTAAATATTTTCATTGGATTTTTGCTCATTTTGCTTGGTTTCGTCTCCAATTTGCTTACTTGCTTGCAGAATTTATACTTATGAAAAAAAAAAAAAAAAAAAAAAAACCATGAAACTTTTTGCTTGAGAAGCGAGAAATTTGCTTGAATTTGGGGTGAAATTGCTTGAAATCCGGGTAAAAATCATGAAATTTGGGTCAACATTCATGCAGGATTTTTTGGGGCCTGAAATTCGACGAAAAAAACTTGATTTTGGGGTGAAATTGCTTGATTCTGTGGTAAAATTGCTTGATTTTAGATTAAATTTGCTTGTTTTTTAGAATTGAAAATCCTACTCGGGCATTTTTGAAAATGTGGTAAATTTGCTTGAATCTGGGGTATAAATGCTTGATTTTGGAGTAAATTTGCTTGTTAATAGAATGCTTATTTCTTTTAAGTTTCAAACCATGATTTTGGAGCAAAAAACCTTGATTTTGGATAAAAAAAACTGCGATTTTCTATGAAAATTTGGGTGGTCCCGAACCCCTATAGTATATCTACTTTTGGAATTCTAGTTTTTCTACGAAACTTATCGAAACTTTGAGTGCGGCCGACGTAATATAACGCAATCTGAGTTTTGTCGAGTTGTATGGAGTTTGCCTAAACATTACGATTGTCATATACTAGGAAGACACCTGTGATGAAAAAATACTTTAAAAGCTGTTCACGATAAATTAGTACTTTTGAAATCAACCTAATAAAATGTCACTGCTCCTGCCTGCATATATTTACACGGGCGCACTGAGTGACATGCGTCCAGTAAAGTTGGTTATGATGGATGGAAAGTAGTTCGATATAACTACGTCGAATAAAAAGTGTTATAAACCATTTGTGTTGACTTAAGCTATTTATTTCGCTTTCTGTTTGTTTAATGCACTAAAGTGTAAAAATGAGCAGATTTGAAATATATTTACTCTTCTGATAAGTTCACGGTTTAACTTGGCCGACGCATGAATAAAGTGATGACGCCCATGGCTATGTCGTTTTCATACGGCGGATGAATACACAACGTGCATACGAGTATATCTAAAGCAGGGTTTTCAAAAGCGCTAATTTTACCATGAACAGCTTATACACGCATTGCGACGAGAAAACTGCGCTTCAATTGAGGGCCTTCCGCTTAGCGACGATGGCGCTCTTGATGCACTTAGCAATGTCGTCCTTATCGCTTCCCGGCCCCGAACGAGGAAAACAGCGCCAGTTAGGCGGGAACCTTAAGGCTCGGTCTTACCCGTCGTGTGCCATAATTTTCTTAGCAATGAAATAACTAAATATTCCTTACTATCCTACCTTTAAATGTTACAAAAACCTTCAAATGTAATCAATTAATTCAATCCACGCGTTATCTGGCAATAGTAAAATGGCAAGATTCAATGGATAATTTAAAAATAATGCAGAATTAATTACCTGATAGAATTATACACTTAACGAAAGTTCAGAATTTATGTTCGTTCTATAGAGTAATTGTATTTTTCCAGAGAGGTATAGTTGTAGCTGCAAATTTAATGTGTATATATACAACGGACATCCTAGAAACCAGTAACTCAACATGTGTAAAACCGAGTGTTAAGAGCGTTCGAGAGGTTGAAATAATTTCCTATGTTTTTAACACATTAACTTTTTTTTGTTGCGATATGAATTTATAGTCTAAATATTAAATGGAATCGGAAGAAAATTACTTTACAATTAAAACGAGTTACAGGAATTTTTAATTTGCCAACTTTCGGTCACAAATCTCAAAACTAAAAATTAAAATGGCTGGCTACAGCTTAAAATGATTGTTCATATTATTAGAATGTCATAACGAATATTTCGTAGAAATAATTACGTTTTATATTGTCTGTCCACACCAATTGTAACATGTGAAAATACTTAAAATTATAACGTCTAGATGTTAAACCCTTATCGCAGGCATAGCCCTGTAAAACGCCTACCCGGTTGGGCCCGTCCCGGCCCGACTCATACGCGTAATACTTCGGGCCAGCCCAGTCTGAGAATAAATGGGTTACGGACTGGGCCGGGCCTAAGAAGTACCGGGCCGAGTTGGGTCCAACTGATACGGGTAGCGGGCAATTATCGGGTACGCCCAACCCGATATAGAATTTCCATGTTAGTTTTCTGTACTTTCTGTTTAAAATAAAAATACATAATGAAGATATCTCTAATTTTCGTTATGTGGGTGTTCTACCATGTATAAAAATAATTTAAAAAAAAAGTATTTACTTAAGCGAGGTTTGAACCCTAGTCAAATTATTACCAGTACACGACTCTGACCATTCACCTACTATATTTGTATAACTTATATATTTATATGCAAAGGACAAAAGCAAAAATTCAGTTTTTATTCTATTTGGTGTATTTTTAGTGTTGCCAAATTTTACAGACTCCTCATGCTATTTTTTAATGTTTCAAATAATAGGTCATAGTCGCGTGGATAACCTTAACTGCCGCAGAAACGATAATTTTCTTGTTACAGTGGCGAAGAAAGCTTTGTGTAGAATCGGCATTGTTCGTCCCTGTAACTCGAAGCCAAAGGGAATACGGAGACTTTCCGTATTTTCTATTTATGGACTTGACTCCGTTTTTTGTCATTACGGATTGCCTTTCCGTATATACACTGTACATTTCCGTAAAGCATTCCGTAAATATACGGAAATTTTTAACAGTATAGATGACAAAGATGTAGCTAACACTCCAGCAATACAACCTATAGAACACACAATACACGACATTCTCTCTCATATCGCGGTATCATATTAAATGCCACAACAAAAGCATATTAAATGCCATTAACAAAAGCATTCGACAACAGTACCCAAAAATCTGCAAAATAAAATGTAATTGCCAACTATTTAATATTCCGCACACTGCGTGTGGACCTCACTATCCACTATGCACAAAGATTATCACATTACTACAGTTACCTTTCTCACATTGCAGTTTATGGTGTTTCTAATAACGGGGCAAATGAATCAGTACCACTTTGACAGAATGCTCGACTTCCTACTCTCGTTTGTCGGTTTTACGATGCATCCCGGATCATTGAAATAGAGTCGACCACCTCTGGTTTAGGAACATTTTGATGTTCTGTAGAATGTAGCCAGTGATACTGAATGCACGTTCACTGGAGGTGCTAGACGCTGGGATGACAAAGGTTCGTCGAGCTTAATGTGCCATCAGTGGCAGGGTTGTTGCATTTCCCCCCCCCCCCCACCTTTCAAGGACTACACAGTTCGTTTTACTACAGGTAATTTTAATATATGTTGTCACCTCGTCGTCACAATTCCCGTCTTCATCATCGGAGTTTTCTCACTCTCACACAGTTTGCTCTTCTTAGCCGCTATATCTTTGTTCATCGCTGGTTCGATATCCTTCTTCACCGGATTATGATCTGAAAGTAACTTACGCACTTCTCTATGCACGGCTTCTCTATCATTGTCACTCAGTTTGCGGAGTCTACGATGGGCAGGAATAAAAAATGAAGCAATTTATGCGTCATTGTAACTTTGCACTTGCCAAGAATGTACTGTTTGGCACGATTTTCTATGTTACCGATTTCATGGTAGTCATCCTCATGTTGCAGCTTTCGACGAGGGCATGCATCCATGGCATAATTACAGGAATGGTGATAGTGTTCTCCGCCTCGAGACATTTTGTGGCTAAGTATAAATTCCTCAGGAATCTTTTCAATTCACCGATAAGAGTTTCATCTAGTCCATCAAAACGATGTTCCTTACTGTTATACATAGTACAAAAGGAAGTCCCTGGCGCGCGTCTGTCTGTCTGTAGGATTGCGCTAATCTCGAGAACCACAGAACGGACTTGGATGCGGGTTTGACTGTTTTGGTCTGCATTTATCGAGGAAGGTTTATGTGTGCTGAAAATTGCCCTAGCACTTATAGGAGCTGGGCATCAACAGTATTTGCGAATCAAGCCGGAAAAAAAGTCTGCTGCCAACGCGCTGTCATGGAATATATAGCAAAACCGCATAGGAAAGCATTGTGTAAATTAAATGATCTACAAGAAAGTTAGTGGTAGAATATACCTATCTTGAATATATAAGAGTAATACGCGTAATTACAATTTAAAATACGCAATAAAAATCAATGTAAAATTCATGGTCTTTTATAACCATAAAGAACTTAATATTTATCAAAATTAATTCATCCAAGTTAAAACTGTTTAATGTAGATAAGAAATGTCCTTTACTTCATTCATTTATTGCCAATAATTTAAAAGTTATGAAAAGTTTTGTAAAAAAGTAATTTATAAAATCGAGACACGCGCGCATGGACCTATACGTGGGCGGGGGTGGCGACGCGTGGTGTGAGGATAATGGAGTCTAGAGGGATGCAAGGGGGGAAGATGTACGAGGCGAGCGCGCGGCCCCGCGTGCCGCGGCAGGTAGAAAAACTAACTTGTACCAGGGCGAAGCCGGGTCAGAGCGCTAGTTTCCAATCACACGGTGAACTACATCCAGCTGGGGATGCAGTGATCGCAGCTCTTCGAGTTCTATCGCGATCCGACGTCAAGTTTCACACTACGGGGATGATGGTTGACAAGACACTGTCTTTGCGGTCTGGTCGAGGATGTGCTTCACGCTGGGAAGAGTTTCTTCCAAGTACGTATCTTGAAATGTACTCCGCAACACTGAGCTAAGGAGATGCATGGTGAAATTTTAACGCTTGTTTTGACATAACGCCGCAACTATGCTAACCCTTTGATCGGTCACAAAAACAGCACTTCCACAGTCACCAGCTGAAATAACGATGGACGCCAGCCGTTCGAATATCTCCTTTTTTATGTTTTCTCGAGTGTTTCGTCGTGCGGGAAACCGCAGGTAATGAGCACCCTGCCCATTGGATCGCAGTCTTTAAAGTACTGGATGATTGATTATGCCACAGGCATGTTTTGTTATGGCATCCGTCCGCATGTCTGTAGTGAATGCCAACTCGCCACACTGTAATGCTTGGACGATCTGTGGTAGGTATACCTCACTTAGAATGTTGGCTCTGTCAGCTGTATGCTGAGAAACAGTGGTAGGATGGGACAGAATGCTACTAATATCTACGTTGCCATAAGATTCTCCCAAGCTAACTAGTGTCTGGGTTAAGACCATAAAACCCGTTCCAGCAACAGTCTCAAAAAGTCGTACATCCATAGCACTGAAATCAACACACTTATTCAGCCCAATGGCGATAATTCGTAGGTTCCATGACCGATGTAGTAACCAAGGTGTCCGTTACTTTACCACTGCTACTTGCGTTGATTATAACTGTACAGTATTATTGTGCATGGCGGTTGGGATGATTAGAGCAATTATTAGCTTTATACGCTTCAACATTTTCCCACCCCCTTTAAAAACCACAAAACCTTGCCCTTCCCCATTATCACCGTCCAACAAAATGCAGTGAGCGAACCATTATTATTCTTGTCCGCTAGCTTCCGCACTTGACTAGCCAGTTTCGTTTTCACATCCTTATAATGTCCCATCTCACCGGGAATACCCACGTTCGCAATACCGCAGTGTTGAGGAACACGCCATGTCGGGCTGCAGCTCGCAGGTTACGAAGCGTTATGCAGGTACGGGCTCGCCCAATGTCCGGCCTCAGCCCGATACATGCTGGCTCGGCCCTACTTAGCTTCTGGCTGTAGGGACCCGAGCCCGGCCTTATCGGGTAGTACACGTTCGGGCCTGGCCCGGGCCCGACTGTTTCTGGTAGGATAGTAATCGGGTATGGCGGGCGCGCCTGTCCCGTGCAGGGCACTGACCACAGGTGAACCAAGTGTCAGGTTTAATAGAAACTGTGACAGGCCACTTCTGTGACTTCAGTTGAAACCGAACTCTGAGATAAAACAACTCTTTGGAATTTGTACTAATCACGTTTTTAAGTTTAAATTAACGTTAAAGTCATCTTGAATGTAAATTTTCAATCGATTTGGTATTGTAATCAAGTTATAATCGATGCCGTTTCCTAAAATCATTAAACATCCAAAAATATTATAAAATATTTTGCTCTTGAACAGTTGTAAGGGTTTTCTGGGCGAAACATAGACCAATGTTAATGCTGCAGAAAACATAACCACTGCATTTATATCTGAATAAACAATCGGTAGTTTAAGATATCACATGAAATTAGATGAAATTATATTTAGCGTCATTTGTTTAAGTCCATTCATTAATAACAGTTATCGCATCGAGTTTTTCTCCGCGCACATAAGTGCCAATTTTCATTTTGGTTTTCACGGTATCCTGTATTTATCGATTTTGTAAATATCACCCTGCCTTAAGAAGACTCTTGTCAAATTATTGTCGATTTAAAGAAATCAAAGTTTCTAATGAAGATTGAATGTCAACATGGATGTGAGTGAAAATAATGGACATTTCTTGGCGTATATTCATAAATAAGGACACTATTACTACTCGTCATCGCAACAGTTGGGAAATCAAGTCGTTTTCGTCGTGAAATACTTTGTTACTGAAGAACCTTATCCTTGAAATTAAACACGAGACGATTCGTAACACAAATTAAGTAAGGTCAGACATCGAGAGTTCTGGTATCAATTATCATTGAGGGGAGGAGGACCATTTCGTCACAATACTTTTAGTATTTACGCTTTCATACAGCATGTCCCATTTATATTGATCGCCCACAATAACTCAGTGCTAAGAATTAAAATGAAAAAATGTTTCGTTCCAAAATCGTATAACTGGAAGGGGGAAATAATACTGCTGGGGAGTCAATCTTATAGCATTATTTATTAGTGAGATACGAATACTAACATAAGTTTTTTTTTTTAATAGGACGCTGTATCTATTGGTCAAAATTTCAATGAAGCTCGTCAATACCTATTTAAATATATAGTTTACACTTTCATAACATGAACATTAAATACGACACAGAAAGTGGGATCTCAGCTGCCCGTTTGTAGTACTATCCATATGGGTACTGCGAGGGGCAGAACATTCACATTAGATGTTCAATGTGGTGATCATTGACAGGGATACGTAAGTTAAGTCGCTAAATGAATGACAACACTGATTCCTCCAGTGTTGTCTGTTGAAGAACATTACAAGCACGCACAATAAGATCCTGCATGTTCTCTGGAGTTGTTGGAATATCTCGATAGACATCGCCTTTGCGGTAATCCCAATGAAAAAAAGTACAGAGTGTTAAGGTCAACAGACCGAGAAGGCCACTGAACTGGTCCTCCACGACCAATCCACCTACCAGGATATTTTCGGTTCAGAACGCTACGTGTATACACGGCATTAAGTGCTGCGCTTTCATTGTGCTGATACCACGTTATCATTATTTTCCTTGGTGGTATCTCCTGTAGAAGACCAGGAAGAATTGATTGTATGAAGGTTGCATACTCTCTGCCGTTTCGGTTACCATTCGCGAAATAAGGCTTTATAACTTTATTGCCAACCATCCCACACTAGATGTTAACTCTCCATTGAGGCTGATGGTCCACTTGTCGATGCCATCGCGGGTTCTCGATTGCCTAATAATGCATGTTCCCCGTAGGCCTATTCACTTCGCCTGATTTGGAGAACGATGATTCATCGGTAAAAAGAACATCCGAACAAAAGTTCGGGTTGGCGATTGTTTCATGATGTGCCTATTGACAGAACTCTACACGATTCTGGAAACACCAAGGATTCCCGTGCAATCCTTGGTGTAAGTGTACATGATAGGCATAGAACGTATGACGCTTAACAATGCGATGTGAACTCGTTTGCGGAATGCCAGTTTCGACTTCAAGTGGGCCTGCACTGACGTTTGAAATAACTGCTACAGCAGCGAGAAGCAGCCTCGGCATCTTCATATGTGTGAGTTCTAAGACGATTGGTTGCTGTGGGTTCAAATTGCCCGTTTCACAAAGCTTCGCAACGATATGGGGAAACATCCGTCTTGAAGGCGAGATCTTGTCAGGTTATCGCTATCTGTAGAGTTGCTCCACCTGGATAGCATCACGCTGACTTTCAGCACAATTAACGGTGAGTGGGCAAAGAATGGTGTTGATAATATCAGTAACAGAACTGAGCGTGTGTGTTTCAGTACAACTCACTTGAACATACTACACTGTACTGTAAAATAATACTAACAAATTCATCTACTGACTTACGTTCTCCTTGGATGAGCAGCATTTTAAACCTCCTCTTGTTGAAGTACATTTCCGTTACGACAACTCTCACCTTGCAGTGTACTGTATTCGACTGCACATGGATGACTGAGTGTCACGTCAAGTGTGTTCCGTTGTTTTCTCTAAGCGCAACGTCTGTGGAATGGCGTATGCAACTCTGGATACCTGCACCCTCTATGTCAAATGCTGAGCATCAGGGTCATACTCTACTGTACCATGCATCGCAATCGTGCCGCAAGGTATCACATAACGTGTCTTCATGAACTCTTATTAGTCCTAACATCTGTGGCGGTTTTCAACGATCTGTTTGTTAGACTGGTATATAGTAATACGTTTTTGAATAGGTGTTGACGAGGTTCATTAAACTTTCGACGAATAGGTACATGGTCCCAATTAAGAAAACAGATGTCAGTACGTTTAGGTCGGTGTTATACTACGTGTTTGTGCCGCTGCGGCTAAACAGGATGTGGTTTGACGGGATTGGCACAACACATTGTTGCAAATGCGAGGTGTCACACAAGTGTGGCGTTCACTAGTGTGACACCTCGGATTTACATCAATGTGTTGTGCCCATCCCATCAAACCTGAACGCTTTAGTCGCAGCGGCAAAAAACGCATAGTATGACACCGGTCTTATCTCACTAATAACTAAAGCTATAAGGCTGACTCCCCAGCTGTATTATTTCTCCCTTCCAGTTACACAACCATTGTGAGAAACACTTTTTCATTTGGAGCCCCGGTACTGAGTTATTGTGGGTGGTCAAGATAAATGGGACTTCCTGTATTTGCGACTAGAGACTGGGGTTTATTTTAAAAGGTCGTTTATTTTACTGTGTACCAGCAACAAACCATTTGGGACAAAATTATTTTTAGTGCTGTTAGAATGACTCTTCATGGTTTCAGCTGTTGCAAACAAGACATTTTTGATGCGTGCTGTACTTAAGTCAACCAACACTTGTTTCAGCTATCACAACAGATAAATAATATCCTTTGTCTTCGGTTATAGTAGGATGAACCAATCATAAGCTAGAATTGTAGCAGGTTTTACGATCCAGTTATCCACCGCTGAAATAATTTTGCATTGAGACTTGCAGTATACAGTGCCAGCCAAGAATAACCTCCTTTTGTCCTACGGACACAATTATGTACATTAGGCTTGAGTGTGGTAGAACTGTTTTAATATATATATATATATTTTTTTTTGCAAAATAAGGAATGATTTACAACAACCCGTCGTGTCCGTCCGTCCGTTTTCCGTCCGTACATCACGTGACAAACAGCCAATCAGAGGTGGCCATTAATTCTATCCGAGATCTTCACAAGGCTGTGTAGTGTGTGCAGCGTTTGGTTTTGGCTGTCTTTCGTACTCGTATGTTTGTTTATGTAACTTTAAAAAGAAACTAAGTTACATTTTTCCTGAAGATTAATTTATGATTATGTTTGGAAACACGAGTTCCTTTTGTGCAATAGTAGAAGTACAGTAGAACCTCTCTATTACGACCCCTCGCGGTTCTCGAGAATAGGGCCAGGGTCGTAATATATATATATATAGAGAGAGAGATAGATAGAGATAGATAGAGATAGATAGAGATAGAGATAGAGATGGGAGAGGGGAGAGAGGAGGTGGCGTAATAAAAAATTAGGGAAATTTTGGGCCGATATTGACCCAACCCTAACCCCTATGCCACCAAACTTACCATTTTTTGCATGAAGTTCATGTTCAGTTGTCTCTAGTGCATAAAAACACTTTTTAAATTAGAAATAAATACATATGTATACTTTAATAGCTGGGAGTCGTCTGATTAATTTGATACCCAAGAAAGGCATATTGGCCACCCCTTATAGTAAAAAAAAGGCCTACACACAGAATGACATGGCCATTGGAAGTGTGTGAAATGATTACTGTCCGCGCGCCAGCTCTGAACCCCTGGCACGAATGCAACCTTGGAACGATAAGTCGGCCAAGCTATACGACTGTACTATCGTACAAAGAAATCATTCACTCACCTCAAGGCAGTGGGGTCGCTAATGGTGAACCCGGATTTTCTTGTTCAATGCTTGAACTGCACGCGCCTGATGCACTGGCTCAATCACTACTGCCGTCAAGACGTACAACGATACTGTAAATTACATCTGACACAACACCGTCCTTTCCCAATATTCAGTCACAAGCTTCTGTACATGACCACATTACCCTTCCCAATCGGTCTTGGTTACACTGTCCTACAGACGACTGCGGGAGGTTAGGAGCAAGCTTCTCGGTAACCCGCTATATGAAATTAACACTGTTCATTTGGCCGTGATAATCGCCACTGGCAGTGCCGGCTTTATAGACAAGGATAGAATTTTCAATAAATACGTTAATTACCCCAGCGTGTACTACAATTAACCATTTTACCCGAATTCACATTAGCTTGTATGCCGCACATTTCTTCATGTTGCCAACATTTACCAAACTTTAAATTACCGCCTATCCATGTCATGTCTATGCAGATAATTTGTTTCCCACCTTGTCTGTGCTGTTTCAACTAGATAGTCGTGGTGCCAAGGTACGATGTGAGGTGTCTCAGTATCTTCCTGTCACTTTGTGATTTTTTCCGCCGAAAACCTAGTTGTACCATCTTACGCAACGAAGTATGCGACCGCGGTAAGTATATTTTCTGCTTTACCACAGGCAGTAATTTTGCAATGGTAGGGACACGTTTTTCCTGAAAAAAAAATCCTGAATCGTCCGCCGAATTACACATAGATCAAGGTCATCAATATTCACGACAGTATGTTCCGACCTAGTTTCCACTCGTTTACCCGGCGTGTGCAAGCTACCGCCCTCCCCACTGTTATCTAGGTACTTCTGTCCCTTCCGTATATTTTGAACAAACTTCTGCGACACTCCAGCGTAGCCTGCAGCTCTTGCTGTCGCCTGGTTTACTGCGAAAGCATAACGTTTTTGTTTCGCCTTTTCATCACACTTTGAAATTATATTACTTAAGATTCTCCGGCCCTCAGAAAGCACGACGGTTTTTTTCTTCCGGACAGACATAACACTCGTAGCGAAGATGTTCATGACACTTCGGAGCTAAATGTGTTACTACGGATAGTACATGCGTGGCCACACTTCCCACTCCTCGCTGTGACTCACTGTCTTGCCTGCCCCTTTCTTTATACCTCGCGATTTCAGAGGTGTCGCGCGGACAGTAGCCTATGTATTATTAAAATATAAAGTTATTATTAAAGATCGCAGGTATCATGGGTCATACACTGCTATGAGGCACGGAGCGATCAAAAAGTTTAGGCGACGGTGCGCAATACGTGTGCGCGCTCCGTGCTCTCGCTTTGGTCTGGCCGTTTCATTGTTAGAAAATGGGACGCATTACGCACAAAGCAGTAACTAAAAACACTGTTGGAGATGCCTTACGTTTTAAGTAAAACACCGCACTTTATTTATTGATGATAGACATGAAGATATATTATTTAGTTTAAATCACTCATGTGCTGCGGCTAGCAGGGAATAAATTGTCGTGTGTACGTAGCTAGGAGAGCGCCTAGATCCTCTGCAGCGCGGCCAGGCGCGGCTGCCGGTGTAACCGTGGATTTTTACTACCCGTGAAAGTTCACCTCCACTGAAAAATTCACTGATAAATTTTTACTACCTGGCACAGGGGTGGCCAAAGAAAATAAATTCAAATGACCTGTGAATTTTTACTCCTCCGCAAGTAGGCCCGCAGTGGCTCAGTGGCTACAGCACACAAAAGTGGGGCCGCAGTGTCTCAGCAGATAGCGCAACCAAAAGTGGGGCCGCGGTAGGTTAGTGGATAGAACACTGAAATTGCACGGTTACACCGGCATCTTACTGCTGTCGCTCGGGCCTAGATCCTCTGGCTGGGCAGTGGAGTAGGCGGCCCTGGCACGAGCATCACGCTCGTGCCAGGGCCGCCCGAATGACGCTCAGCTGTTGCTCATACCGGGGCCGACTGCCTCGTGCAGCTGTCGATCGATCGCTACAAGATTACTCGTGGGTGACGGCTAATCAGCGCCACTGTCGTCTTTGCTGCTGGTGTTGGGAAAACATGCTGATAGATGCTATTCACGTCAATGTGTTGAATTTATATGAACTTTAGGCGGCGCGTTGGCCTTTGTACTGGTACAATGAGGCCCAGCAATGTGTACAGAAATACAAAAATTTAGTGCGGCCTACTTGAAATAGTAATTAACACGAATTTTTCATGAGAAAATTCTGACGTGGCATATACACGCACACGGCCTAATTCGCCAAAATAAATTGCTCACCAATAAAAAATTATCACCTTAGTAGGCAAGGGCGGAGGAGGGTTGACAGAAGTAAAAAATGAATGGGATGAGTAAGGCAGCGACGGCGGTAAGGTACAGTACGTAACTAGACAAATAATTCTCAACCCGGCCTGCAACCCCCCCCCCCCCCCCCGTGCTCTTTCCAAGTAGCACCGTGAGTCCCCTTCTGACTTTAAGTAATTTATTGCTTCACGCTGCTTGGAACAACAATTGTCAAAGTTTTGGTTGAGAAATGGGTTACCGCTAACATCAGTAAAGGCCAGTTCCCAATAGAATGAGAACCGTGCATAATAGAAACTTGTGCCCTTGAAGAACAGGTTTTCAAAAACAAATCCGTACATAACTGAAACCGCGTTTGAATATACCGCGGTTGGCGAGGGATTACTGTATCTATTGTAGACATGCCTCAAATTTTTTACTTTTTCGACCCAAACTTTTCACGATTCCTCGGAATTAGGTCGTAATAGAGAGGTGGTCGTAATAAATGGGGTCGTAGGGTTTCACTGTAATGAAACTATGCTTTATATCCTATTTAGATTTTTTCTTACATCGATTAATTTCTGTTAAGTACGTGTATGTGCGTTTTGGGTACTTAAAAACACAACCCCGCCAAAAATGTTCACTTTTATGGAGAATTTATTTCTTATTTGTAAACAGTTTTGTTTTTATTAGTTTGCAGCAATGAACGTACGACGGGCGTACGAATTTTGGTTGTAAATCGCTCGGCTGGGAGACGGACGAACGCATTACGGACGGGCGGATGATGGACGGATGCGACGGGCTATTGTAAATCCAGCCTTAGTTATTTACTCGTTTTTCGGCTGTTCGTATAACGTTGTTAAACATGATAGCGTTTTAAGTGTGAGGCATGCCCCAACTAGAATTCAAATCGACTTTGAATACGGCTATACGAAGCCAGTAGTGGCGACATGTTTGTTGGGAGTGTCCAGGCAGTGTGGTTGGCTTCCAGGGACAGGATACGCACCACCAACAACATGCTGGGCGACTGCTACGCCGCGGCAGTGGTTCAACACTTGTCCGGCGACGAACTGAGTGCAACGGACGACGCGTCTGCTCTGCAGGTAAGGAACTCAAGTCAGAAAGTCCAAATGGAGTTGTGGAGGCAATAATCCAACACGAATTTGCTATCAAGTTACTAAAATTGAGAGCTGGGACCATGTCATTTCTATTTGATTTTCTATTGGAATCTGCTGCCACACACTTGTTTGGGGGATATATTGTTTATTTTATACGTGTGTTCTTGAAGTAACTATAATTATAATTTAAAACTAATGTCAAAGAATGATTGTTTTTCGGCAAAAGAATACAATTTTATTTCGTATTGAGTGCCTATGACGGCGAAGCGAGATGGATATGGAGCAGCACCGGAATGCAAAAAAAAAAGGGGGGGGTGGAGAGAAACGGTTGATCTCCGAGAAAACCCTCTAATCAGCGGCATCGTCCGATACGATTAGCACGTGTGAAAATCTGGGAGCAGCCTCGCCGGAAATCGAGCCCGGTTCGTCTAGGTGGGAGACGAGCAATCTGGCCGCCACGCCACCGCGACCACTTTCACTAAATGTACTCATTTCCTACCAGCACTTCAATCATTTGTGGCGAGCACTTTCAAGATTTATTGTTCAATTTTGGTTGGCTCCAACGTATGTATAGCTACCGGAAATCTTAGTTGCTTGAATAACAAAGCTTCTTAAAGCTCCGAAATAATAATATTGTAAACGGTCTTCTGGATGCACGGAGGCTGGAATGACGCCATATTGAAATAAGAAAAAAAAGTTTCTTTGATTAAGACAGACAAAACAAGGAACTGGCTGAGCTAATTTCTGCCCCTAAACAGGAAAAAAAAAGGACCCTTATATTTCTCCATAAAACAAGTTTAAGTTTAGTTTGAGTAGACATGGTATGCCGAAGTGAAGACTAACATCTGTTAACCAATCTACGAAAAAAGGGGTTCTCTTTTGGATAACTAGGCGTTTTCACAGTTATGTACTGATACATAAACGAGCTTATTTGGTCGTGCTGTAGTGTGTCTCACTCGCATTTAGGAGATAGTGGGTTATACCCATGCAGGTTGTACTGGGGCTGGCTCATTTGCAAATGGCCTTCCACCCTAATTCCACGCCGTTACTAGAGCAGTTCGTTGATGTGAACTCAGGCAATTCCCTGCTAGTGTATGGATATCCCGATTAGCTTCGCAACATAAATATAAAATCAACTTTATTTTTATTGCATCAATTGAGTTGCTAAAATACTCATTGCCATAATAATTAGCGTACCCAGAAGTAATTGATGCATTATAACGAAATTTTGATAACGGAATGGTGCAAACAAAATTAAATAGCAATTACAGTGTTATTACAATAGGACAATGGTCCCTCCTCCAACAGAGAAATGGAACTTTCATATAATTTCATATCCACGCCAGGATACATGCATTAATACGATAAACTGTTATACTGTGGCAGGTTTGTTCAGAGCTGTTGCAAGTTAAGCTCAAATTAACGAAGATGATGGTGTTTAGGTATTATTATCAAAACACATAAAGGTTTCTAAGATTGCATGTTTGCCTGGGATTGGCATTTGTAGGTGCTTCTAGTAGAAACACAGTATTTAGTGAAACTGTCACATGTAGATAGATGCTGGACAAGAAAATGACTGGCTGTGTTCGTGCCTGTATAACACTAAAATATTCCTTCCACATGAAGATACTAGGTTCGTCAAGAACCGGATCACACGTTCATTGCTTCCAACGAAATATATAAGGTTGGGGCGGCCCAGATGATGGGCGATTCTTCCCGCTGTCCATCATGCATCTCGCAACACTATGATCCGGCGCCTCTCGAACTCCGTCAGCTGTTCATACATCTCTCTCTCTCTCTCTCTCTCTCCCTCTCTCTTTCATTTTATTGGCATGAATATTGCTCATTAACTACAGCAGGTAAATATCGTGTGCGATATATATCATTCGCTGATATGAATACGGTGCCACACAGAGAGCTACAATAGCAGTCTTGTATGACGTACGTATTTGCGCCATTGCATAAAATTTTTATCTTGTGCATGTCATCTACCGGTGAGTTTATTTAGAAACTTACATAGCTGAAAATAATTTTAGAGGATGTGAAAATGTTTGTCAGTGTGTGTACATTTGTGTTAACCTTCTATGGCGAGCACAAAAATCTGCTCAGAACACGGGTATGAATATAGTAAGTAGTGTGTTACCCAAAACTGAGTAAGTACTAATAAAATGGCACCAATTTAAAGCTTGGGAGCTCAGCAGTAAAATAACACCAGCTTATTGGTATCATATGATATTCCCTTGATATTTTCATTTATATAGAAAGGAGATAATACATTACAGCGAGAGTTTACACATCAAATTTGTGAGTGAATATTGTGAATTACCTTTTTCCGTTCCGAATAACAACGCCCATGTCGTATTCGCGTCAGCATGTCCAAAATTGGTTTTCTTGGGGTGTGGTATACGGCAAGGAATATCGCATGGCTGTCAAAAAAAGTAACCGCAATCTTATATTTTAATGGATGTTAAGCAAAAGCTAGAATTTGGCTACTCAGAATTAAGTGAAATCAGCTAATACTCAGCTAGTATAGTTGGATAAAACAGCTACTGAAATTTTTGAAATTTCGAAATCAATAAAGAGCGTTAAAGTGTAACATTCGGCTTGAGAAGTTGTGGGTTCAAATCCCTGGTTATCCACTGCTGCATGTGTCATTCTTTTTTAAAATTATACTCTCAGATTTGTTTGTCGAAACAATTGGCGTGTGTGTGTGTGTGTGTGTGTGTATGCGCGTGTGCGTGCGCGTGTGCGTGTGTGTGTGACATATTGTTCGTTCTTCCCGATCAGGTGGATCACATAGAGCCTCCCGCAGACCAACCACTGATCTCGGTGACCACGAACGTGGTCGTCGAGACGCCCTGCGCCTCCGTCTTCGCACAGAGCCACGTGATACCTGACGAGCGCCGCCTTCCTGTGTGTGATGATGCGAACTGCAACTGCGCAAGCGACGGTCCATAGCAAGACGACAGAGAAGTGATGGTTTGGGTGCGACCCCATCATTTCACGGAGCTGGAAAGCCGTACTTGCACCTACGTGGACTAAAGTGCACTGTTTCCAAAACATCTGTCACCACCGAGCTCGGACCGGACACAAATGTGATCTCGAGACGGATGTAACAGTTTACAATAAACTTTGAAACTAAACTTGGAGAAAGAATTTGCTATACCGCAGATATTTTACAAATGCCTCCGGTGTATCCCATTGTTGCTAAATGTGTCTATCAGCAGAAAATATATGTTTTTCACATATGTTTCATTTTCATTTATATTTAATATTTTTCGTATGTTTAGGGTTTTGAATAATCAGATGTTAGAATGGCAATAACTTATGTGTAAATTCCTTAGATAGCTAGATTTGATTTTTGTTTGAATTTTAATTAATAATTCAATATTTTCATAAATTTTCTTGGTCTCACACCATTGTAATTTTTTCAGGGAATTTATTGTGTTATTTTATTACCTTCTACGAAACCCGTAACTCTTTGACATAGGGAATTATGCTGTTAGGAATGTGATAGATTAGTTGTTTGAGTAGGAAGCCTTCCGGTTGGCTGGCAGGTTTGAATCCTGAACCTTCATTGGCTAGTGCGATAGCGTATGGCTAGGCGGATGATTTCAGTTAGAATATCTCTCTCTCTCGCCATCTTTCAACCTAAGTCAGGATGCACGTCCAGAAGTTGGACACAGTATAGGTATTTTAAGTAGTATATTAGGGTGTTTTGTATCTAAACAATTAGCCACTTTAGCTAAATTCACCGTTATTATACGAATTAGTTTTTAAGTTTGCATTTGTATAGAGCGTGACAGATTCTGTTCTATGTTCGTCTACCTCGTGACAAGTTTTCGGCGAAAACTAAAGTTAAAAAAAAAAGTATCACTTCTTCTTAAGTTACCTATGTGTGCAGTGAGTTATATACTCTAACTGATTTCCATATTTTCATGAACACGTATTTTATTATTAAAGGCAGTATAATCGTTCAGGTGTTTAGTGAGAAGGTGAATTCTGACTACTGTTTGCAAGGACACCCATATAATGTTGAAATATTGCGAATAAGAAACCATCTATTATTACCCTTATAATACCAACAGTTACGTTTCATTACGGACTATGAGAAGGTCTCGCTGTGATTTAATTTTACAATGATAGAAATATTTGGATTTGAACTATTTAGTATATTTATGCGAGGTTTTATTTCCTTCATATTCAATCTAAACAAAAGCACCACATACAGCAATAGTTAATTCTAGATACAGGTCGCGAATAAAAGATTGATGACTGTCTTTGGATAGTACAAAACGTAAAACCAATACATTTAAAACTATAACCACTGACCACGACGTATCGTAGTGGAAGAGAGCTGTTCCGTCTCGATGCCATCCCATTACTGCCTTCCCTGTCGAAGTCGTCCCGCACTGCCCTACTCATCACGTCGCCACTCTCGACGCCTGCCCTCGCTGTCCCAGCGGCCTTTACAATCGCCTCCACTGCAGCCGGGCCCGGTTGTGAGCACCGGGACTCTAACCTGCGGTACTCCGGTAGGTATGCCTTATATTGGTCATGCTGTTGAGGTCATGGCTCTGACGGTGGAAGGCAGAGCGATTTACAGAGTGGCAACAACGTCATCACAGGCGCTTGTAAAACGGCACACAGTTCCGGGTCAGCCCCCCCCCCCCCAACACTGTACGATACTCAAGTGTGACGGACTCCAGTGCAGGGCGTCTGCAAGTCGGTGAGCAGGAGACACCGGATGACGGAGGAAGTCAGCCAGTCAGCTGCGAGGACATCTGGATCATCCCACGACGGAGGAGCTTCGTGCGTGGTCGAGATATTATTCAGTGTTAGGTAAATCTCATTTCCCAGTGCAAGCCGGTTCATTTAGGGAAAGTTACACGCCACGCTATAAGTTTATAAATTAATTGAAAGTAAATTAGTATTTCAGCTTTAATATTTGTCCTTTTGCTTGCAGAAATATTCAGAGGTATTCAACCAATCCACTAGTTACATTTTGTCTTTATAATATTCTATATTTTAATTGTAAACCAAGTTGAGATTAAATTTGTAGTTTTGTAAAGTATCTTAATTGTTGTTTGAAGTCAAGCTCGCACCCCAGGTAATTATACAGTTAGCTGAGCGTTAACTAAGTGGAGTTGGTGAGTAGTTCAGAGTCTGGTCGAGGGACCAGAACAATAGGCTTACTAGAGAAAAAGTAAAAGCTTATCCAAAATTGAAACGTGTATAAGTGTAAAGACGAATGGTAGATTTATAGATGAATTCACAGGTTAGATAATGAACAGGTTTATTACCCTTCGTATAACATTAGGCCTACATCAAGCATATTGCTTTTACATATTCATACTCAGTAGACCTATAATGCGATAGTTGAAATGGATATCATACAGTAATTGTTCCTTTGTGGAAAAAGTATATAAGGTTGTATCATGTAAGAATGAATGTAATTATGCCAACGACCATGACCGAAGGGATCATCACGAGTGGAATGATCTATTATAACCACGTACACTGCTAAAGATGGCATCAATGGTTGAAGACTTACCCTCTGTATCACCGGAAACATCGATGACAGCAAGGGTTTCTGAAGAGTCGGTACAAACATTATAGTATCAATGCTGTTATTGTGGAAATACTTTTAGACAAAGTTGTAATGCGCGCCGACATGAAAGTAGTCATTGCTTGCTGAGTCCAACATACAAGTCATCCCACTGTGATATGTGCAATGCTGTGTTTACTCGTGGTGATATCCTATACAGACAAAATAAGTGTAAAGTTGCTGTTTGTCGATCATCGGGAAGCGAGTGCAAGTATTGCAGCAAGACATTCGCGACTAGGTTTAGCGGTAGACAACATGGAGATAGTAACTATTCAGTTTGCCATCAGCTACAAGACCTACATATGTGTTAACTACAATGCTATATATGCGAATAAGTGTACCTTGACTGCTCACAATAATATTTGTACTATAAAATGAGCGTGAAGCATAAATATTTTGTTGAATGGAGAATATGTTTCAGTGTATGTAAGTAATACTATGTATTTTTGATAAGTGTGTGAGATAAAGATAAAATGTATGGAAGACTATTTTTTTATTAATTTTTATCATCAACTGACACCATGTACGTAAGTAATACTATATATTTTTCATAAGTGTGTGAAATAAAGATAAAGTGTATGGAAGACTATCTTTAAAACTATTTTTATCATCAACTGACACCATGCAGGTGCAGAAATGCTATGTGATGACTTATGTTATCTGACACCATCCACATAAAAATTTATGTGTATACATGTTTTGTGCAGTTATTGAGATATACTTCTCTGGCAATTTAAAGTGGTAGTTAGAAGAGACATACGAGACTTTTTGATGAAATTATTTTTTCAGTAAAGAGTCATCTGTGAATAAAGGAAGGAAAACCTCAATAAATTAATGTGAGGTGGGATATGTTAACCACCTTCAGTAGCAATTGCTGTGACAATACATTAGGTGTTTGAGATCGTATCTGATTGAAGATGACGTATAAGTCTGCATGATGATGATGATGATGATGATGATGATATGTTTTATCTGAGTAACTCACTGAAATATTTTATAGGAATGCTTATATAGTTGTTTTGATGTCATAGATGGTAAAGGAAAGTGCTTGGTATAACCGATATGGTCTAATGGAATGGATTGTAGATATTGAGTGTTATGTTCTGTTCAGATATTTGAGGTATTACAAATTAGAATGTTTGTCTGGTAGAATATGTAGGAATGGATGTTTGGCATGTTTTTTTTTTTAGCACCGACTATGATATGACATCAAAATATTACGAGATATTTTAAACAATTTTCGACAGGTATATGAAGATTTGGGCTATATTATAGTTTAATATGACATTAAATTATGGTTGGGCATTTAGTAAAAGCTGACCGACATATTTAATTAATAATATTGTGATATGGGTGAGATCTCTGTTTCTGTAAATGAAGCACTGACATATCGGGATGTGTAAAAAATCAATTATTATATATAAATCTGAAAAATTAATGAATCCATCAAACAATTGCAATATATTTTAAGATGAAGTTTATAAGTGCGTGGTTTGTAGGGGTTGAGATGGCTCTAACGTAAATATTTCTTATAGTGAATGCTGTCTAGTAAATAGAATATCCTGGTATGGTGGTAACATGTTTGCGAGGCGAGTTCAAAATGTTTCTCTATAGGAGTGATGAAATGGAATACTGATAACGAATGTTCCCTAGTAAATGGAATATCTTGGATGTGTGTAATTAAGGGCTGGTAGAATGTTCGAACTTATGTCCTTCCGAATATGTGTATAAATATAATATTCGCCTTCAAGTGATATATGACTAAGGCAATTATGTTGTTTATTTCTTGTGTGTAAGATGCATATGGAGATACTTATTTTTTAAAGAATTTTGCATAAATATTTTTTAAAAAGGAATGCATTATAACTTTTATGATCTGTTAAATTACCCACGACTGGATTTAAGTTATGATATATACTTCCCTTGTATGTTACTCTACATTTACGAAAAGTATAAATGTTTGGCGTGTTTAGCTAAACCAGATTGGTAGCAAGCAATGAAGGTTTAGGTAATTACTTCATTCTGTTTGTGTGTGTGTAAAGTATAGTAAGAATGGATATTTAATTTTTACCCTAGAAATGTTAGTTCACATGAGTCGTTGACAAAACTATCAGTGACAGCCGTTCGTCTGCTGAGATGTTTGCATAGGGTTGTGTGCGATGGACGAGATCTATGTATGATCTGTAATGTGATAGCTTAGTAGATATATTCTGCAGTAAACGAAAAAGTTGCTATTCGCAAGGGTTGCATGGATACCCTCGCAGACTATTATATTAGGTGAATGTGATCTGGTCGAGTGGTGGGGAACAAATTCCTTGCTATCGACACGCACCTCTCCAACCTTCCCCTTAATCTCCTTTGCAAGTTGGCCGGCCGTACTCGCGTCTACCTTTCGAGAGATCTAACCTCTCAAGAGATTTACTAGAGATGTGAGTGCGGTATCTCTTGTTTTTTTTAAAACTATTCTATATGATGCCCTGTGTATATTCATTGGTTGACTGGTTTTGGTAATGTGTCTTGTTTGTATAGCCTATCAGTATGGTAGTAGCGATGTCTGAAATGTGTGATTGAGACATTGTAGTAGTTTGGATTGATGGTCGGAGGGGGATTATTTTGATGGAATAGCTTTGTCTCTGAGTGTAACGATCCTGAATGGCTGTTAAACAGGAGGGAAGGAGGTATGATGACATGTGTGATGGTTTGTATAGAAGGTCGAAATGTATGTCATGAATATTATGTTGGTCATTATGATTATGAATTGTGTGTAGACTCGTCATTAGTAGAGGTGCCTTTAGAATGTTTATACTGTATGACCTCTCTCCATGGTTGTGATAAGTAGCTTGTTTCGGTAATACGTTTTTTGCTAGTGTGTCTAAGTATTATGTTTGTGTAGGTATGGTCTCTTGGAGTGGCTGAAATTGATGAAGTAACATGATGGTATTGTCTGCCATTGTGGGCTGGGATGTATGTTTTTTTTAATAGCTACTACATCTTAATGGTATAACCTGTCGGTATGACTTGGTTATGCAGTAAGTTTCATGTATGGTTGGTATTGCCATTATGTTGATTGGTATGACCTGATCCATGTTCGGTTGTTTTGGCAGTATGACTAAAACGTAGCTTCGATAGTGTACGGAGAATGGTTTAATTGTGTGCTTAGTTTCTAAGAGTGGAATGATTTGATGTTTTTTATTGTCTAGTTAGAATGAGAGGGGCAGAATGCTTAGATGGTAGGGTTGGTTAGTATGACTGGATGGTATGATATGGTATCTGGTAATTAAGACTGTACGGGTGTCAAAGACTGTTAAATTATTAGTACTCTTCTTAAGATTGCATGGCTGGAGTTTATGGTTGCAATATTTGATTGGCTTGGCTGCTGGTATGCCTTGTTTATATGTGTAACTGGTGAAGTTAGATGAGGTGAAATGGTAGTCAGTATAGTTGACTGCAAATGATTGATCTGTAAGTTTGAGGTGTGGTAGTTGATATTGCCTGTATTGTTAATAACATGATTGAGGTATGCTTGGGTTTGAGTGAATGATATGGTTTGGGTTGTATGTTTTGGTTGGTATGGCTATCTGTTGTGGTGGTTCGTTGGTATATTCAGATGGTATTATAGTATTCTGGGTTGTATGGCTTTCGACACTGCATGGCTGAGGCAAGCTAATGTTATAGTGAAAGCTGTTATACATCTGTTTTAGTACTCAGGTCTATTAGGTTATCTATATCGTTAAGCATGTTGGAGGTATGTCATCTGGTAAGTTTCGGCAGAACAGCTATTAGTATGGATGGTTGACATAATTAACTGGTTTGTTGGTTGATAGAGTGATTTATATTAATATCTAGTATGCTGGAGTGTAGTCACCGAGTATGTTTCAGTTGGTGGGGTAATGGATGGTGTAGGGGTGGTATGAAATGAGTAGTTGTTATGTTGCATATACAGTGTGATCTTGGCATGAATGAAGTATGCTGGGGTTATGGTTGGAATAGTACCCAGTACTCATGGCCTGCAAGGTTACTCATATTTTGTTTTGTATGTCTGAGGTGTGGTGGTAAGCATTCTTGTTGGTATGGATGTTTGTTAGAGTGAGTTATATTAATGCCTGGTATGGTATTTGGCTGGTGTCTGATGCTATGACAGACATGTTGGACTTGAGATTTTTTTGGCAAGGTCAGTGTGGGCGGTGGTATGCTTGACTTCTAGTAAGAGGTATGAGTATATTTAGTCTGGTGACGTTTGGAAGAGCAGATAATCTGCAAAAACGCGGTGATCTATCTATCTAATAGCATAATATGTATGCGAACGAAAGCAAAAATAAAATTAAGATTTATATATACATAGTAATATGTATATCTGCTTCTCTGAAAGACTTATTAATTCGACAGTAGCAGTGCTAAGTGCGGTGCCTTCGGTGCTAAGTGTGGTGCCTTCGGTGCTAAGTGTGGTGCCTTCGATGCTAAGTGCGATGACTTCGGTGCTAACTTCGGTGCCTTGGATGCTAAGTGTGATGCCTTTGGTGATGATTGTAGTGCCTTTGGTAATGATTGTGGTGCCTTTGGTGATAATTGTGGAGCCTTTGGTAATGATTGCAGTTCCTTTTGACTCTAAGTGCGGTGCCTTTGGTGCTAAATGCAGTGCCTATGGTGTTGACTCCGGAGCAGATTGTAAAGTTGATAGCGTAGCTGATTGCTATTGCAGAGCTATAGTGGGTGAAACATTGAATGCCAAGGTGATTGATTGCGAGTATTTAAGGAGCCAGATTTCAATTAGGAAGCTTAGTTTGACACTGGCAGTTGTGAAACTTTGTCGAGAAGATTATATCGTCAAGGGTTCTGGTTCGCTTCCTAGAATGGACTGTCTTGAGCTGTGCATAAGCAGATTATATGAATTATGTGTTGCTGTAAAAATACTACATGAATGGCGTGGAAAAAATCTAATAATTCTTTTTTTTTATGTTTGTAGTCTGAAGTATGTAAACATATAAATAAAAGGAGTATTTAATCCCTCGCTGGTGGTGTAGCCTTCCTGATAATATGTATGGTATATTCACATATACATACATTGAATAAAAATGAGAGTAAGAATGTTATGGCTATGAAAAAATAGTCGAAATAATAATTAATGAAAATTGTGTAGTATTTTGCCTTGAAGATAGAAGACCAGAAATCAAGTTGAGAGATCTTTTTGCTGTACTCTACTTAAAATTAGCGCAAAACTAAAAAATAATACATTTTAAAATTTGTTAAAATAAATCTTTGTATCTAGCATACCATATAGGTGGTCATATAGTGCTTAACAAATTAAAGCTCCCAGGGTTAGAAATGTTGCTACCATAATTGAATTTCACGAGCCTGGTTTTAATAGTTCTCAAATGATATTCACCTGTGACTATAAATATTCGCTTGCTTACAGCCCGACTTGCTACATAATTAAAAAAAAAAGAATATAAAAACAATCAATGCAAGCAGTCATATACGATGCAGAAAGTTACGCAATAGATAAATACAATATTTAAGCACTTGGCTTGATGGGGGCTCCGTGGTCCAGTGGTTAGCATGCAGGACTCTTTAACACAAAGGTGTTAGGTTCGAATCCTGTCCGGGCACGATAATGCTTCCCTTATAAATGTTACCAGTTGCCATGGGGTGAAACCCCCAAGCGTGAGGCGACTGGGTAGGGTCAAAGCGACCTCACTCTTGCAGTGTTTTACAATCACAATAAATCAAGTTTCCCTTCCCCTACACCTCTGGCCAGGAATTTCATTTAATTAAAGGAAAATTATCTGCCAAATTTTTTGTTTATTTTAATTTCTATGAACAGTTTTTCTGCCACAAAAAGTCAGTACATAATGATAATGTCACTATTCCTTTTGGCCAGCTGAACGGCACTATCTCCAACGTTATCCAAGTAGTACCGGGCCTCGAGTGCAACTTGCCCCCACATAAAAGAACAGCTGGGCAGTACCTACAAATTTGAGGACGCCGAGAATTTTGCAGATATAGCGCGCTTCCACACAAGCGTCCGCAGATCGCGGACATTTACGAACTGTAAATCGCCGTCCAAGAAATGAAAAGGCGAATCTCCCCGTTATCGCGTAGGCAGCTCCCAGGCGAATTTCGTGGCGATGATTCACAGCAGAAGAATAAGAATTCCACAGAAGTTCGGCAGCGTTTTCCAACCAAGTTCAACACACAAGACGTGAGCATTTAGAACAAGCAAGCAGAATTATTTCCCCAATTATTATACCACTCAGTAACCATACGAAAACCATATGAAATCACTAACTAAACTACAGTGTTACACAATGCTAAAATAGAAATACTAAATATAACTATGATACAAAACATATTAATAATGGCTGACCGGCCTAACCATATATTTAATAACATAGTAACCACTCATAAACGAGCGCCCAATTCGAAATTACCAACCACTGCATACCTTTCTTAAGTAACGACTTACTCGTCACAGGGGAAGAGTGAAATTTACAATTTTAAGCACTTTGAACTGAATTTCACATTACAAATGCATTTAAAATACATTTTTATAACAATTAAAAAAAAATCGTAATTTTTCAAATGACAAATAAAATAAATTTAAATAATTCTACTTATTTATAAAGCATCGATTCCTAGATGACTGTGTAGAAGGCCGGTAGCCCAGTGCCTCGCGGTCACTTACACTCTGTCCCTTCCTTGTGTTCGATGCCTGTTGATGACATCACTGCTAGCGCACGTCAGAGCAGGCACACATGACTCGCAGGCCTGTTGGCGCTTCCGTGGCTACAAGGTTAGACGAACTAATTTTCGTACAACAGTTAAAATCAAATTGAATAAAGTTAATATTTAAAAAAATATCGATTGAATTGTTTTTTAAAGTAGTAAAATTCGAACATTTTTTACAAAGTCCTGCCTGGAATGTACTTCACAATAATTTTTTATATACCTTCTGGTGTATGGAATATTACATCTTTAAATTCGTAAATTAATATACACACTGACGATTTGCACACTCTAGCAGGTGATGAAGAAATTATGTAGGCGGTGGGGTAAAACAAGTGTGAGTAAATGGCTGAACGAATTAAAGACAAGAGAGAAAGCGAATGTGAGAGATAAGAGAGAAAGGAAACAGAGAAACAAAACAACAAAACATGGGAGGTCTCCAAGCAAACCTATGGACTGTTTGAGAGACAAGAGAGAAATAGATGGAATGGGAGAGAGAGAGAGAGAGAGAGAGAGAGAGAGAGAGAAGAAACGTAAGAGGATGCAAAAGAGACAAGAGAGATGGAGAGAAAGAGATGAAATAAGAGAAAGAGTATGAAAGAGAGACAAGAGAGGAGGTGGAATGAGAGAATAAATGAAAAATGAAAGAGAGGAAGAGAGAAATAAAATTGAGAGAAAAAGATCGAAAAAGAGAAAGAGAGAGACAGGAAAGAAAGAGATAGAATGAGAGAAAGAAATTGAATAAGAGAAAGAAAGAGATACAAGATAGACGGAGAGAGAGAGATGGAATAAGATAATGATAGAGAAAGAGAGACAAGAGAGAAGGAGACGGAATGAGAGAATGAAAGAGAAACGAAATAGAGAAAGAGAGAAAGATAGAAGGAGAAAGGAGATAAAGAGATGGAATAAGAAAAAGAGAGACACTATAGAAAGATATAGAATGAGAGAAAAAGGGAGAATGAGAGATACAGGAGAGAAAGAGAGATATCACGGAATGATAGAGCATAAAAATCAAGACAGATTGGTGGTATGATATCACGATTTTATGCGTCTGGAAAAGACGAGTCTGGTGGTATACAACACTTAATACTTACACCTTTAACTTTTTTATTTATGAAATTTTTTTTAAAAATATATTTAAATATATAAAAATAATTTATAAATATTATTTTATTTTTATCGACTCCTCATTATGTGGGTGAGTTTTGAGTAGCTTGCCCACATTGAGGAGACGCGTTGCCCAAAATGAGGATAAAGCACTTTTTAAGGAAAATCGGAAAACTTTTAAGGAAAAACAGAATATTTGTAGGGAAAAAAGGGAACTATTAAGGCACTTTTGGTCTAAAACTTACGATTTTGTGTGAAAATGGCGGTTGCATGACCGAAATGATAGAGTGGGAAGTCTGAAATCCAACATGTAGGCCGGCGCCGCATGCCTCTTGCCCCGGCCCTTGTCCTCGAAGGAACATTTTCCATCTACTGATATGCAAATGAAAACCTTAAAAATTATATATAAGACTAAACATATAATGTCTTTAATGAGAGACAAGATATTATTTATTCGTCTCCAAGTATGTACTTATTATAAACTTTTGTCCTAGTGCATGTCATGATACCCAATTGGTCTAAGATGTTTGTCTGGCGACTCTAGTCTGGCAGTTTGATCTAGCACCATTACAGATGGTATTTTGAGTTCTAAAAAAAAGCAGTGCCCATAGCGGCCAACTCCAGAACCAATATGGCGGCTGAGCGTGCATGCGACAGATGCGAGATGGACTAAACGAACGACTGGTGCGCCACCTAGCGGTCAATGCCAGATCCAAGATGGCAGCACTCCTAGCGCCCAATGCCAGAACTAATGGGGAAACATTAGACAAATGAAAAAAACGAAGTTGGTGGCTCCGTGTTTCTGTAAACAAATATGGGCTTCGAACAGAGGTGAGAGACAAATGACAAAAGAAAAAAAGTAAATAAATGACAAATGAATGTGATAGAAAGGAAGAAATGAAATAAGGTGAGAGGAGACTGAAAGAGAAAAGGGGTAAAAATGAGAAATAAAGGGAAATAAATACTGCGAAAAAAGGGAGCGTTTGGAAAAAACAATCGGAATGCAAGAGCATGACAAAATTATATACTGGTTACCAAAATGGCGTTCCAAGATGGCGGCATACCTAATGGCTACTAAGATGGCTGTCGGAGATGGCGATGAACTGGCTACAAGGATGGCGGCGTACTGGCTACCAACATGGCGGAATCCAACATGATGGTCACATGATGTCATCCAAAATGGCGGCCAGATCCTCTCCCTGATCCCTGTGTCCCCGAAGGAACATTATCTATCTACTGCTATACCTGAGCTTTCTTAGCCCATAATCATGGGTTTGTGTGTCTCTGGAAGACCAGCCAACATTATTGCTCCTAACCAGTCCTCTCCAAATTTAAATCCCCCCTCATTTAGGCTGTGAGAAGTTGAAATTATATTGTTTACATATTCCTGGACTGATTTGCAGTTTTCTAGACGCATTCTTATTAATTTTCTCAATAAACCTACCATTCGTGTTAAACCCGAACCTTCAAAAGCCTTATGTAGATTTTTCCTAACTCCCTTATATGATATAGTTAGTTCTATGAGTGGATATATTACAGGTTCTACTAGCAAGATGATTTTAGCTCTGGTCTTACGATCCTTAGCAGATGCATCTTGTGACTTTTATGTTCCTCAAATACATCCCATAAGCCTTCACCTCTCTAGCGTGTTTTACACGCAAATTTCCAGGAGGAATAGTTTTCCCTGCCTTTTCATCGGTCAATTTGCGGAGGATTCCAGGAAGCCATAGTTTGTCGCAAATATGCAATCTTATCACAACACACAATATTTTATATCTTAATTTCCTTCTGCAGCAAATAATTGTCTACAAATGAAATATATTATTCTTAATTAAATATTGGCAGTACGAGTATCGTAGACCCAAAACCTGTTAGGAAATAATCCAAATATTTGCTGCTTGAAAGAATAAAAATTTATTTTGGATGTACCCCTTTCCTTACAGATAAAACCAGAGGAACAAACAAGTTCATGACTCATATGAGAATAAACGATATTTTACATAGAGAAATGTTTTGTTCACATTTCCAGAAATTTGGCAGAACCAAAAGATTTTCTTCCTATCTCGTAGAATTAAAACAAAATCGTCTAAACTGTCAAACATATTACGAGGATTTCATTTGCGAAAATTTATGGGCGCGCCTGTTTTATTGTGGGCGGTGGTCATCCTGCTGGACCTCAGGTATTTTACAAATATGTTTTGTTAACTTCATAGTTGTGCTTTATTTGAGAGGTATTTGGTGGGCGCCTGAGGGCGCGGACGTCTACCTGGAGTTGAGTTGGGAGATTTGAGAGGCTCTTAACTAGGCCTTGAGAGCCGGTGAGGGTGAAACGAGGTGAAAATGGATCAGCGTAGGGGAGCTACAGCGGGAGAAACAGGAGATCCCGGAGAAAACACGCCGATCAACGGCATCGTCACAGCACGATTCCCACCAGCGAAAATCCGGGAGTGACCCGGCCGGGGATTGAACCCGGTTAGCTTCAATAGGAGGCGAGTAGTCTAACTGGACTGCTACACCACCGCAAATCCTATTTCTGGACTGCCGATGTCATCTTTCTCTTGTCTACAGCTTCTCCTTTTTTTTTTCATAACATCACGTATATAGGCTGTTCACGGTAAAGTGGTCACTTTTGAGGCCCTAATTACTTTTTTCCTAACAACCATTTTTTCCCTCTTCTACCCCATTTTACAATAAATATTGCCGCGTTAATAATGGACACAGTGTATACATTTCACCAAACTAGAAATTTAACGTCTAAGGCTGCAATAAATATTATTTATTGACTATTATTCGAAATGTGCTCACTTTACTGTGAATAGCCTAGAACAAAATTGATTTCTCACTTTCCATTCTTTCCTTAAGTCTCGGGGGCCACGATGGCTCAGCGGATAGAGCGCATACCTCCCACAAAGGCGATCCGAGCTTGATTCTCGGTGGGGTCGCTTCCGGGTTTTCACCCGCGTGAATCGTACCGGACAATGCTCCTGTTCCGCGGGTTTTCTCGGGTATCTCCCGTTTCCCAAGCCCTTGCAATCCTTCGCTGCTCCATCCTCACCTCGCTTCACCCTCACCGGATCAAACCTTTCCACTTTAATCCTTTCGTCTTCCTTTCCATGATTCCTTAACCTAACTTAGCTAGAATTATTTCTGCACAATACCTACGTTTTTCAACCGTGATGGTTTTTATTTTCCTAGTTACTCCAATCAGTTTTCTTACCTCTGACTTTTTTGTATTAATTCTTTCCTATTTACATAAATAACGTTATTAAATAAACATTTTCTTCTTCACGACCATATTTCGAGATTATCTCACATTTTCTTTATTTTTGACATACAGCCACGTGACACCACACTCGAAAAAAAAACACTAAATAAATTTCGCAGCTATTCCAGAATAATTCGTACAAGTGTTCAATACACCGACATGCATGATCTATAATTCAATGGTCTTTTTTTGTTTGATCAGCATTTCCTCATTACTATTTGACTGGGCGCTGTCAGGTTGTACCTATCATTAGTGCATGGTTTTAATGATTGTTCCTAGTAAAGATATAACGTCTGTCTTCAGTCGGTACTGGTAATATCCTAACCAATATAAACGTGCTTCACAGAGATCATAAGGATGGGAAAACAACAACAAACGCCACTACTACTGAGGAGTCAGCTGACCAGGACGGTTCACCGCGGGTGAGGCACTCATATCACTGTATGAAATTGTCTGCTTCCAGGCTAAAACCAGTGAGTACGAAGATGTTGAGGGCAGCACACACCAAGTGACGGACTGTCAAGTAGAGAGTCGTAGGAGCCGTCATCTATCTAGGAGCGGCGAAGGAATGTAATGGTGAGGGGAGCGGGAGCACCCTGAGAAAACACACCGGCCAACAGCGACGTTAACCATGTTCCCCACATGCGGAAATACGGGGGTACCCCCGCAGGGAATTGAACCTCGGCAATGGAAGGCCAGTACACTAGGAGCACGGCCACCACGACCCTTATCGCTCTGCAATGTACGTACTGGAAAACACACATTCGACATTATCGCTTCACAATAAGTGATTGGGACTGCATGTCAGTTCAGTAACTTGCTTATAGAGGTGACGATGCATCGTATATGCCTAACTGTGTTGTTCTTAACGCTCCCACTATTTAATGTACCAAACGTCCTAAATAACTCTGGTCAAGCTGTTCACATACTTCACACCACCCTTAATACAGCCCTTCATTTAGGCCTAAACGACTATTGAATCTAAATTATGTAAAAAAGTACTCGGCATGCAAATAATGAATAGGCATCAATTAAATTACACTGGGAATCACGTAATTTTTAGTCGGAGTGAGACGCACAGACCACCCGAAACGTGTGATTAACAGTAAATCTATTTTTGGGCTAAAACCAGAGTAAACTGTGTGGCAAAATGTGGCCTTACTCCCTACGCCATCTTTTTTAAGCGCGTCAGTCTCGCCATAAGTCCTGGCCCTTAGTAGTAAGAACTTTTTTATTCTTCCTCAAGCATGGTGAATATTTTACATTTTTGTGCTGGTCGAGTGGTTGTGGTATGTAAACCAAACTTCAGCTCAATACAAATATATGATTATAAAATTTGGAGTTTTGTGCAGGTCAGTTAAGCACTCCCGGTTTACTGCCTTCACATCTCAAGATGATAAACCATACTTTATAACACGAGAACTGATTTTTTTTTCCACACTAAAGTGCTGTACTCAAAAATGTAGACAGTGTGTAAGAAATATGTTATCGTTTTAAACGTCTGTGTATATGTATCGATTGATTAAATCCAATGGGTCGAGCTCAGTCCAAGAGAATAATCCCGTACTATAGTACTACCACCATAGAGTCTCATTGCCGACACAATGCACTTAAGTAAATACACAAATATTCAGGCATCCGCTAATTTCGCACATGTTAAACTAAGTTTCAGGTTAAGTACTGTGTTTAATTTCTCCTAAAGGCAACTTTTCACTGGTCTTCAGTCCAATGACAGTGTTTTGGGTTGAAACTATTATTTTTATGTTTTGGATATTAATATTATTTTATTTTTTAGTTCATAAAAGACGGAAACTAGCCATACTGTATAAATCCACACATTGAGTTTATCAACAAACTTAAATATTTACGAAGACAAAATACTGTTACTCTTAAAAAAAAAATTACATTCCAGCATTGTTTGCACCACTCTAAACGATGCCGGACACTGGATTCCCGGTAATTGCACAAGTGGTTTTTTGTAAGCATCATAGTTGACACAATTCAGAAAAACAAATTACAAAAACCAAGTTGTCGATTTTGTAGACAGAAATCGGACACGTGTCCATTTTGTTATTAGGAAGTACCAATCGTAACACAGCATTAGACATTTTTTTTTGTCTGGAGTGCAGGCGTAACAATTTCAATAAATTTTCATAACTATATAAGACAATACTAACGAACGGTACTTTCTTACTTTGTCATAACTTATATATTTTGTTGTTTTCATCTAAAGGTTTAATGTAAAAATCTCACGACACATTTACTGAATTGATTGTGTCAGGCTATCGGCCTATGGCGTCTGTTTAGTTACAGTTAACTGCGTATTGAAGGACGTGTTGTGTATTCGCGACTGTCTCCGTACGCTGAACAAGAGAGCATAGCTATTTCATGATTGGTCGGCGACGATAGCCTCGCACGGCGGGAGCTCGGTAATTGATCGTGGGAGCAGTCAGTGCAACCCCGCGCTTCAGGTGCAGCGGTGGTCGAATCCGCGACATGTAGCGGGCACCCGTCTAAAGAGAGAGAACGACTACCGCTACAAGCGGTGAGAATAAACTAGCTATTTGACAACGCTGTAGAATGCTGTTGAGAAAGAGAAACAACCCTCTGAGATCGATGTGTTGCACAGGTTGCTGCCTGTAGTCTATTTGTTGTGGATCGGGAGCGTTGTGTTGGTGTTACTGGCGTGCAGTGTTATTGGCGAATGCTGGGCATGGCGCAAGCGTCTACGTGAGGCAGCAGAGCCAGCTTTCCTCGAGACTGTAGTGACGGAGGAAACAGTCTTCATTGAGCCGGACGCCGCAGTAAGTAGAAATATTTTTTGTGTATGTTTGCCTAAGTTGTGTTGTCCCTACTCCGGTTTTCTTATAGCCTATGCTGAATTCACGGACATGCAGGAATGAGTCAAGCACTTTAGGATTGATTCCCCTTTCATTCTTCGCTCATTTAATGTTGTGTCCACACGCTGTTTTGGACTATAGTTTTCTCGCATATTTAAGTTTTTAAGAAAAAAATTTCACGAAGTGGCATCAGTGATATAACTATTAAGATAATTTTGCAGTGAACAGAGGATGCGTGAACAATGTACGTCAATATTATAACTGCATTTTATGGCACTCAAGAACACTGTAAGAATCAGGCGAAAAAAAAAAGTATAACTTATAAACAATGTAATTCCTCTGAAATGAGATATCACTATGTACTAATGTGAAACAAAATGTTTTACCAAAATACTATTTTGCATGTTTGCAATACTTGTCTTAAGTATTCAGAGCAAAATTTTACTTTGTTGATGCAATCATCTGTTGAGTATGGAAAATTCATACGTCTTATTTCACAAATAGTATAAAAAATAAAATTCATTAGCTATTTTGTGTGATCGATCACTGCTGTTGATAAAATTAACGATTCAAATGAAAATAATTCATAGTTTTCAATAAACCTAACTTAAATTCGAAACAGACTTGCAGAATGAAGATAACATGTATTTAAAAAACACGCTGAGTTACTTTAAATATCACACATCAAAAATGTTGGGAGTGAGGATGTTATTGCTTACAGCTATTCTGTACGTAAATGTACACGAGCTGTTGGAAAATAACTACTTTACGCACACAAAAGTATCTCATTGTGACAGAAGAATAAAGGAACCCTCATTTTTTGTAACAAACGTATTTGTAATATGTTGAATAGTTCTAAGCAACGATGAAACCAGAATAATCCCATAGAACGAATTAAGAATTACAAATGTTATAAAACCAAATTCATTATTATTTATAAGTTCTGAAAATATGTGCTTGAGATTTAATTACTGAAATTTCGTCTTAAGTCATGCTATAATAAACGATTAAACTTTTTACACGTTCTTCACCTGTGATGCGCGACGGCCCGAAGTGCTGGGGGGCGTCCACGTCATTAGGCTTTTGAGTGTGTCAGGTCAGGTACACAGGCCTGGTGTCAGGCGCTAATGTTGCGGAGCCTGTGAAATCTGGCGCTCGGCCTTATTACACCATTGAACAGGTAGGCCGTCTGCAAGGTACGTAGTCTGACTGGGCGAGGTGAGGTCTGCGGCTGGCTGGAATAGGTAGAATCCCCTTGCCGGCCAAGGTCCGGGGTTCGGTCCACTCACCGAGCAGGTGGGTAGCTCTCGCTGGTTGCTGGTTCTGGACTGTCGAGCATGCGTCGGCCTACTACCTGCTCCTAGACGCGGTGAGGAGGAGACGTCAGCGGGCTCGACTCCCCAGGTCCAGGGGCAGGCGCAGGTACTGGTCGACTAGATGAGCAGCCCCAAGGGTTCTCTCCAATGGACCAAATACATTTAGGTGAAGGAATGAGAGGTGAGTCCGCAACTGTCGGCGGGCGGCTTGAGCTCGTCCCCAGGAGGTTGAGTCCCTGAAGACTGGCGAAGGTTGATTATGCAGCGACTGTCCCTTGGAGAGGACAGCAGATGTCCTCCGGTCATTTCACTTACTACTTCTACAGTGGGCAAACGGCATGTAGGGGGAAAAGTTTCATCAGTTCACTCCCGCGCTGGGGTGCAGGCAATTGTTACCTTAATAATGTGCGAACCAGAAGTACTAGCTCAATTATTTCAGGCCTGGCACTCCTTCTGGCGACTCTATACGCAGCAGATGGAGTGAATTAACTAACGAGAGTAGTCTAGTCTCTTCAGCGTGTGTCTTTCTACTGATGGGTGCTCTACCGTGTGTATGTGCACTAGGGGCTTTGTATACCTGGTCCATGGCATGGGTGGTTTATTGCTATGTGATGTGAAGACGTACGTTCAGTCATTGTTAAGGGACAGTCCGTAGTCATATTCTAAAGACGGAAATCGGCTTATAAGCTGCGGTTCTCTGCCACTCCTTTGCGGGGTGACAACAGGATATAGACTAAGAACAGATCACCCAAGAAAGAACAGGCTGTCGCTTGACTGCAAATGTGTTTTATTCCGTCCAGAATATAACATGGTGAGCCGTACTCTCCTGCGTAGAACCAATGCACTGAATAATCAATGGAAGCGAATTAAAAAATAAGAAAGGCAGGTGAAGGGGCCTTGACTGCTTGATGGGCGAGAGCAACAATTAGGTAGCCGTTAAAACAGATCGGACCCTAACTGAAACTAGGTTGTCCTGAAATGATTTAGTGGGACGATGGGGTGTACAGTGTTGACGGGGAATTCACGTTGATCGGACGTTGGAGGGGGGGGGGGGAGTCGACTCTTCGGGAGTGCAGCGCGTGCTGAAGATGTCGGACGTCGGACGTCGGACGTTGGTCACAGATCACTAGGAGGAGGTGGGAGCAGAGAGCCTTGACACCTGTCGTGCAGGACGTAAGTGCATCTCAGAAGCCCCACACGCCTAGGCATGCAGGGAATGGTATCTAAATACAAGGACACATGCTCGCGGCTTTACTGGGATTGGGCAAACATAGCGCCGCGATTGGGGCCATGAACAACCTGAACAACAAAAAAAGGCTGGGGGAACTGTCATAGGCACAGTAAAAACCATTTTGCTGAAAATAAATGCAAGATTGCTTGCAGTTTATGAAGAAGAAAAATATTTCTACTAGAACAGAGGATGGAAAAGGATAATCTTTATCAAAATAGTGTCTGAACCCCCCCCCCCTCCTTATGGGATGAGAAATGCGCAACTGGGCATGCCACCTACCGTGCCGCCAGTCGACACCTGAAATATAAAAGGGGAAGAGAAAGGAGGAGGTAGTGAAGTTAAGTAGTTATACACGCTAAGGATATTGCATTATAATAACCACTGTGCAGTCATTTTTAGTTGTAAACAATGTTGAGTTTATCTTTGAAAAATTTTATTGCTGCAAATTAAATGAAAATTGTGAGTGATTGTAACTATCCAAGAATAATTTAACTGCTGAGTGTCGAATTATATATAATATTTTCTATTTTCACATTTGCAATGTATTTGCGACGACAACCTCATCATAATTAAATCATTTTTCAATTTGCAATATTATATTGGCGTTTTTTAATAGGAACATTTGCGAATATTAATAGAATTTTACTATCTAGAATCCTAAAATAACAAATTAGAAAAACTAATCTTCGACAATTTTTTTTTAGTATTTCATTTTAAAATGTTTTGTTAAAACTTATTTTTGGAGTGAATGTAATTAGTATATCGGAGTGTTTTAATAATATAATGTTGCTTATCTCAAGAAAATTATTTTTGCCAATTTATTGATTTCTTGTTTGTATTTTTGGTTTGCACCTCTAATTATTTGCAAAAGTTTGGTTTTTTTTTTTTTTTTTTTTTTTTTTTCGAAACTGTACGCTGTATCAACTATTGCTGTACATTAAATTCACTAGCAAGTACAATATTTTGTCAACTAATATAACCCCATCAAAATATATTAAGTATTTCAAATCCTGTTCACGATTTTATGTTACGGATATTCTCTCACGGTTTGACCATTACATAACCCTTAAGCACATCATTAATAGTCCCAACTTAAAAGAAGAACATTCCAAAGAAATGTTTAAATATTATGACATTTTAAGAAGAACATGTTTTTGTTATTTTATACATGTCGCATTCTCTCAATCCGGTTTCTCGGGAGCACGCATGTTGCCTAATAACACAACAATTGTTTTGAATACAAATCACGTTTGCCTAAATGTATGCCCGTCAGTTTCTTGCCTACATTTGTGAATATACTACAAAATATTCTCATGCATGCCTACAACAATTTCCGTACTTGTAAAAGAAGTATGTGTATTTTTCCAGGTCTCAGTAGCCACGGAACAGAGGGCACCATCCGTCAGCAGCGTGGCGACTTCCACACAAGATCCTAGGGCGTCAGGCGAGCCGCATTACCAGCAATGAGACCTTGTATAATAGCATGTCTGTAATGAGCATCAAATTTCTGCGCTATTGGAGAGTATACATTTGAATTTATTATACATTTTTTATATACATTGTCAAAAACTTACTGGAAGCCCTTATTAAACGTCCTTCAATGTATGAGTATCTTAGATGTTTTGAACATGGTATGTTACATTTATTTATATCGATTGTACAATTTCGTATGCTCATGTCTGTAATTGGTTGCATATTGTAAACACAAAAACGATCATGCATAGACATTTAAAAACTGAACATATTTCTTCTCCATTTCAAGGATCATCAGCAGAGGGGAAATTCTTCACAGCCTTCACATCTCGGCAGCCTGCATCACTCAGAAATAAATCAACAGGCGTTTTACTGCTTCGCATTTGCACTACAAATTAAGTGAGGAAAAAGTCTGCAAAGTATTTTCTCTCTCTCTCCTTCGAGAGTAAAGAGAATCCGTACCACTGGAACCAGAATCTTATCCAAATACCTATACAAAAATCGGTATCTATAAATTAAACCCTGACTAGATTTGATGTGGTTACACATTACAAGTTTTGGACTTATTACAATTAAAGGTAAACACAAACAACTTAATAATAAATGAGCATGAAACCCTAAGAACGAAATTATAATGAAACTGAGAAACCCGGCTGCTGAGGTTCAGCTAGTCATTAAAACATAATAACATATTACATGATGATAAACCCTACATTTGTTCACAGATTACCCTACAAATTTATAACAAAATATTGCAAGCTTATTGTTACAACTATACTAGGATAAAAACAATCCTTGTCCAATTATTCGTCCAAGCAATTTTAACTGTGTGACATGCGCCTTTAGTTTATTCCATGGATTTCCCTCCTCTTCCAACTCCACTGTAACTGGAGTAAGAAATTTTAGAACCACAAATGGTCCTACGTACTTAGGATTTAACTTAAAATTGAAATTAGCTGCTTTATTGCTGAGTTAATGCATCTCTAGCATGATCTTATCACCTATTTGAAGTGAAACTTTTCCCTAATTTTTATTATATTGAGACGCAAGCTTAGTGATATATTTCTTTAAAGATTGTGTTACTTCATCCCACATAGTTTCAAGGTCTGGGGTCCGATTTATTGAATCCTAACAAATGTATTGTAACCTCCATGCATTTATGAAGAGATAGAAAAGCCTTCTGCCAAAGAAAAGTTCAGCAGGAACATTTATCTTTTCCTCACTTACAATGTTATTAAATGCCAAATTCAGCTGATATAAGGCCGTATCCTATTCCTTATGCGTTTTCATCTGGAAAGCACGTAAGACAATTTTCAGATGTATATATATATATACCTTTCTACAAGGTTGGAGTAGTACGGTGTTGTCTGCACCGTTTTAACTCCGCAGACAAAAGCTAAGTTTATCATTTCCAGATATACAAAACACACTATCTACCAAAAAGTAATAGGGCACCTGTGAAGATAGGTAATTCAGTACGTCAGTTGACTTCTGTTTCACGGACTTCGGCGTAGGACCGCTGGTGTTTGTCTGTGGTAGCATGAACACAGAGGCCTATTGTAACATTTTTAATAATGAAATGCTTCCAACATTGTGGAGTTTTTAGGAATGGGTCCATGTTACTTCCAGGATGACAATGCCAGGTGCCATTTTTCAAGGGATACTATGCAGTGGTACGCCGACAAGAATGTTCGTCGATTGGTTTGGCCCACCCAGAGCCCCGACCTCAACTATAGAACATCTTTGGGACGAATTGGATTGCCGGGTGAGGGCTCGTCAGGGGCGACCAAAATCCATTGCTCAACTCATAGAATGGTTGTTAGAGGAATGGCGACGAATCCCTGTGGATGTCCTGCAAACACTCGTAGAGAGCATGCCAGACATGATGGTTACTGTTATAGCCGCAAGAGGTGGGCCAACGAGATTCTAACGGGGTAACAACCACCGAGCAAACATTGTGGACAGGTGCCCAATTACTTTTTGGTAGATAGTGTACATTGCATTATCGATAACCATTTGCATAGGAAATCCAAACGAGGGGAACAATCGTTGGCTTAAGACTATACAAATTTCTATGGATTTCATAGACCTAAGTGAAAAAAAAAAATTATCTACTACTACAAGGATGGCAACAACACCAGCAGTTGTTCTAGGAAGAGGTTCAAAAACGTCATGATATACTTGTTCCCATGGGAACTTGGCAACTGTAGCACTATAAGGACTCAAAATTTTTACTTGTCGGGGTTTTGAGCACTGACTATGTTCACACTGACGAACCATCAATCCAACTTCTTTAGCTAAGCCAGCCCAGAAGAACATTTCCTGGATTAGTGAAATAGTCGTATCTTGCCCCAAATGGGCACAAAAAAGGTGTTATGATAATAGTGAAATATTGAGCCAGTAAAATCTTTGACACGTAAAAACGAAAACTCTTCTTTTAAGGATTTACGTAACCAATTAAACCTTTCCTTATCTCATAAAATTTACCTTTACTGCTGCAATATTAGATTTTATCATAAGACAATCAGGATTGGTTTCCCGATGTTGCTTCAAACTTAAATAAGCTTGGAGGAAATCCTGTAACACTTTAACACTCTCCTTAGAATCATTTTTAACTGTCATATCTAAAGGGACTGGGTCAACTACCTCAAGGATTTTAACCTAATGCACTGTCATACAACCAGATGAAGGGACTTCACAAAATTCGTCATTATCAATCATCCCTGAAATACAGTCTGCTACTCCGTTTGTTACCCCCTTAATATGCTTAACAGTAAATTTAAAGTGTGTAAGCCTTGCCAACCATCGCGCTAATCTCCCTGCAGATTTGTTAGTGGAAAAAAACAACTAAGTGCTTGGTTATCTGTATTCAGTTAAAACTCACTGGACTCTAAATTATCCACGAATTTCTCCATACCGAATATTGCCGACAATACCCCCCTTTTCGTATGCGAAAATTTTGCTCTGATGAAGTTAGCAAACGACTCGCATAAGCGACAGGTACTCAGTTCTAATTTTCGTTTTGGCATAACACCGCCACTGGAGCTATAGAACTTGCATCTACTTTCAGTGTAAAAGGTTTTGTAAACAGAGGGAGGTGTAACACGGGTGGGGTAGATAATTTCTCCTTTAATTGGTTAACAGCTTGTTGTTGTACAATACGCCACACTAATGCTGTCTGTTTGCGTTTTAACGCATTCAAAGGCTCTGAAATAATTGCGAAGTTTGGTATGAATTTTGCATAAATCCAGCCAGCCCCAGAAATCGCTGTGCCTTTCGCAGGCTTTTTGGAACGGGAAAATTTACAATAGGTCAAATTATTCTGGGTCCTTTAATAAGTGTCCAGCAATCACAAATCCCAGATACTTTACAAAATGACCTAGCCCACTCACCTCGGCATTAACAGTCAAACCAGAAAATCTTAATGTGGCTAAAAACAAATTAAGATATTATTTAATATGCTCCTAAAATGTGTTGCTGTACACACAAATAACGCCCATGTAAGGGAACAAAAATTCATATTGAAATATCCCTAAGACTTGAAACAAAATTCATGACATGGCATGTGGCCCACAATTCGCCCCCACTGGTAAACGTTTCTACTGATATTGGCCCCATGGGGTCACAAAAGCCAGAGTCTCATGTGAGTCTGGGTGCATATCGCATTGCATAAAGGCCGCATTTAAATAAAAAATAGAAAAATATTTGGCCTGACACACGTGCTGAAAGGCAGACCTAATAGCGGGTTGGGGATAAGAGTCTACATTTATATTATTGTTCATTCTCCTATAATAAAAAATAATTCGATATTTCCCTGGCTTCTTTGGCAAAAAAATGCTGGGATAGAATATAGTCTGCTAGAAGGCTCTAAAGTATCCCAGGACTGCAACTCTGACACTGAGGTCTTTACAACATTTTTAATTTGGGAGGAGTCACTTTATAAGATACTGATGACACGCCCTCGGTATCTTCAGATTTTAAGACAATTGCTTGCTTTACATAATGGCCAATTTTTGCTGCATATAATACTTCAAATTCTTTACGTAATTATTTTATTTTACTTTCCTGGTTAGTGGGCTTAACTTCAGCTGAAACACCTTGAAATTTAAAACATTCTGATGCAACTTCCACTGGACAAGTTTACAAAAAATAAAAAACCGACAATTTTTATGAACATACAAACAAGCTCTGGTTTTGTCCAAAATGTCAACGCCGAACATGAAATCATGACGAAGTCTCGGTAAAATACAAAAATCTATCTTCCAAGAAAAAAGGTCAATTTTAATTTTAAAAATGGCAACACAACATGTAATACTAAGTCCACCATTTGCCAGAGAAAAACCTATAGCTTCCTGCCTTTCCATGTGTTATAAGGTATGATCCCACCCTAATGTACAGTGACCGTTACACGTACGTGATAGTGTTTAATAAACTTTTAAAGTAAGCAGCATCATTTCCCGACACTTTTCAGTGGTCACAAAGTGCCTGAGATTTAAATAAGTATCTGATTGCTCTACCAACACTGTGCTAGCCAGGAGAATTTTAAATATGCAATTATACACACATGTAATTTATTGTAACGGCCAAGTGTGAGAACAGTAGCGACTTTTATTTTGAACTGAAATAAATCTACTCTGCAAAACTTTAAGTGTGTGCAACATTCAAGATGTCTACATATTATTTTTTTTTACTTTCAAATACTCTTTTCCTTAACTGGCCTTTGTAGAAGCCATAATGACTTATCTTTATATACCTAGTCCAGCTGCTGCGTGCATATCCCTTGCATTTTAAACACTACCAAGGAATGAAACTTTTCAGGCAATTTATTTCTATGATATTTTTCCACATTAAACGATTGTTTAAAAATTGGAAGGCTTTCATTGCTTTAAATAAGTACATAGTTGGTTCCTATTTCTTCCGGTGTATTTTGTAGTGTTGTATAGCTACGCAGAGGGCTGAAAAGAACTTGATTGTGAGCAGGGCTATAAGTAATTGAAATTATGTTCGTGTGGAATACCAGCAAATTCGACAATGGTTTGCGGTATGCAAAATAACTGCAAGTTGGTTAATGTTTGATGTTAATTTTATTGCTATGAATTTCTCCCAGGTCGTTGCACTTTAATTATGTAGTTCCGTCTGTATACATTATATTTGACTAGAAAATAATAGCAGGGTTCATCCGTTTTCTTACAGGGGCTAACACTCATACGCGGGGCATACGTAAACTATATCTCTCTCCAAGTTTTCCCCTACACAGTATTTCTTACAGTGGTGTTGATAACGCGGGGCGAGAATGCTGGAAGGTGTAGCTGGGTTTGAAAGGTGCTTTGCATTCAAAAGAAATGAGAAATCACGCAGCTTATGAGTAGGTCTACTCGAACAGGGTATAACCTACGTAATACTGCGCCCATTGACTATCGGAAAATGAGTACAAAGTTACCATAGTGAATGCCAGTAACGTAACTGATCCAACTGCACGGCAGGGAACAGGAGAAAGTGTATTAACAGAGTTCGTGCATGGAAGGAATGACAAGACCAGCTCAGTATCTAGTGCGGAGGAGTTTCAAGCATTATCCGCAGCTGTACGTAATACCGATAGCCAATCTGACCGTATTTTGACACTACTTTTACAACTCCAGGCTATCTTGGCTGGACAAAAAAATTAGCTTGACTGAACAAAAAGTTAGCTTAGATGAACAAAAAGATAGCCTGGCCAAACAAATTAAAACTAGCATGTTGGAGCAGAAATCTGACATTATTCAGCATATCGAAAATAGCCAGGAGAAACTCAAGACAGAATTTAAGGCTGATTTTCAGAATTATTTGGCTGAAGTTCACACTGCTTTGAGGGAAGAAATCAAGACAGAGGTGCAGGAAGAGGTGTCCAGGACGACTAACAGGCTGAAGAAGTCCATTAACCTCAATTATTCCCGTATGGTCAGCCTATTTTACAATGTGGTAAAGCATACAAATCTGGCGCAAATTACGGAACAAGTTAGAGGACAGGTGGAAGCAGATTTGCGTCCTTTAGGTCAGCATGTGGAGCACCGTTTTCTCAATTCGAGGGTACCCGCAGCAGTGAGAAAAAGCAGTCCGAGGAGCGAATGAATAAGTTGGCAGATAACCTAAGCCATGTATAAACTGAGGTGGATAACCTGAGAAACACAGTGGACGGTGTGACAGTTTTAGTAGGAGGCCTATGCTTAAGGGGAGAACCCGGTGTAGGACAGCCCCGACCTTCAGTAGCTATAGCTGTATTGCAAACCCTACCCAATAATAATGCGGAACAACAGTCACACTCCTGTACGGCCAGTAACACAGCTGGTTCATATATGCATCACCCATCAAAACTGTGGGTTGAAAAAGTGCCAAAATTTGAAGGACACTAAGGAGAAAACCCAGTAAATTTTTTTTAAAGACGTTTGAAGAATATGCCAGTGTGTTCGGACTACCAGACGCGGACATGCTGTTTTGCCTTTTCTTAAGTTTCAGGAACAATGCATATTATTGGTGGGAGATTAATAAATCCACAGTTCACACCTACAGTGAATTTAAAGAAATATTTACAGATGATTTTTAATGCAATAAGTTTTAGGGTAATCTGAGGGCGCAATTGCATAGTGAGAGATTTGTCCCAGGCAAGCGCAAAAGCTTGAAAATCATCTAGCTGAAATGTACGATAAGTCGAGGCATTTAGACTCGCCCTTGTCAGACGAAGAGTTTGTGCCAATGATTTTAAGGAAACTCCCTTATCATTATCAGTCTCAGTGGATGGGGAGGCACCCAGAGGACTTGTCCACCTTCAGAGAAGACCTCCTAGCCTATGACCAGATTTATCGCCGCCTGCAGAGGATGCAGAATGTGACCAAGATAGGCAAAGCCCTCCCGACCGAAGACCGCAGTAAACCGACCACACCGCTACAAGCAGATGATCGCCCCCTTGGTATGGCAATAACCCGCATGTACGCAATGAACGGATAGAGCCTTATTTATAGGGATGCTAGGGAGGCCGGGGGAATAATTTTTGCAAGACTCGTGGTAAAGGCTACTGCAACCACTGGCGGAATGGACGGGGAAATAAATGAAGATAAAGAGGACGTCACGACAGCGATTCTGACAGTGAACCGTCTGGAGGCATTGGTACCGATGAACGTGACAACAAACGAAAGAAAACAGACCACAAGGAACAGAGACCTAACCACGGTAATCCGGACAGCTCCACAATGACCGTGGTATAGCTGTGCAACCATCGCGGGGAAATAACAATGTAGTAAGCAATGAGTAATTTTGCGTGCGCCATATGGCTACGCTGGGACTCCCTATCCCCTTGGTTTTCAGCAGAACGGCGCTCGCCCTCCGGGCCTCACCGGCTGGTAAGGGTAAGTATCGAAGCTGGTATAAAGATAAAACTCAGAATCCAAATGTAACTTGATAACGTTAGAACCCTGGGTTTTCGGGCCGCTGCCAGGATGTAAGTTCCAAAGATGGCGATTCTACCTTATAATACATGCAGTTAGAAAGCACTTGGACTTTGAAATATGTGAACCTTAATAAACTCAAATGAGATAATTTATGTTGACAGTTTATCGCTTAAACTATGTACCCTGCACTCTGCAATATCTACTCTGTTAAGTAAGTATATATTTACATGTTTTCACAACCACTGGCCAGTGTTTAATCAGATCTGAAGGATATCAGACTACAGTGTGTAATACAATAGGTGGTTCTAACGTTAACAAGTTACATTTGGATTCTGAGTTTTATATTTATACCAGCTTCGATACTTACCAGCAGGTGAGGCCCGGAGGGCGAGCGCCACTCTGCTGCAAACCAAGGTATAGTGAGTCCCAGCGTAGCTATGTGGCGCACGCAAAATTACTTATTGCTAACTACATTGATACATCCAAAAATACTTATTGCATACTTATTGTGACTGTTGACAGTCAGCATCTACCCGCCTTTAGGGGGATAAATGCTCACTGCGGTGTATTGTGGTTGTAATTTAGTATGTTTCGCATTTTCAGAGAATTCGACAAGTTTACCATTTCTGGTCCAGATATACGTTAATAGGTTTCATAGAGGTGGAAGCCCATATTTTCCAAGGAAGGTGTATCGTAATATACATTCTATTGAAAAGGACGTTAACAAAGATGATACTGAATGGACTGTACGTGTTGTGGACATAGAAGAAAGTTATATTTTATTGTCATTGTTATTCAGATTTGCACTACAAGGTATTACTGCAAAAGCTGGCTCTGGTTTCTTAGAGTTTTGTTTCTTCAGACGAGCAAGTAATTCTAAAGAACCTAAATCAAAAGACATAGTGAAATAGATTCTCGAGATATAATTTGTTGGATAACACTCCAGTTAATGAAGGTGTTAGTAGTAGTTTTGCTACTATAAGTTCTTTTGGAAACCCCGTTATATATTCAAGAAAGAAAATGAAATTTAATGTTGGTGATCAAATTTATATGTATAGGAAGTTAAAAGGTACTTGTGATAATATTATAATATTAGGTTATGAAGAATTGGTTTATAACCCTTGATATGTATGCGTTAAGGTATTATATATGTACGTGATCATATGAGATATAATGAATATTAAAGGGTCTTACCATATACAGGTAGGCGGATATTTTTTCAATCAGGAGCCGCTGGACCCTAGGACGCCTCCTTTTGTACCTACACAAGCAGGAGGCTCATGGAATCAGAATCAAGGGCAGAGCAACCAAAACCAGGGCCGGAATGCTAGTTTAAACTAGAGGGGGTTGGCGATGTGGAGCCCCGATCGCTGACCACAGGAACACAAATTGTTCTGAAGGGGTCTAAACAAACAACGAGAGTGGACTGTAATTTTACACTACCAGATGATAGCAACGATTTTACTGAAATTATTGCAAACACTGTTTGTCTGGGTGAATACGAAAGATAATTTTTATTAAATGAGCCAGTGGAAGAAACTGTAAATTTCCAGGAAATTTTATGTCCAGAGTTGATTCTAACTGTGTGCAATATGAAGGTTCCCGTATTGCTTGACAGCGGAGCTAAAGTCAGCTGTATTGCTGGAGATTTAGTACAGGCTATAATTAATACTGGCTATAACCTACCTACTTTGCCAGTCCCTAATTTAAGGATTATAGGGGCCACTTCTAAATCTAACCCGGTGGTTAACCAGTAAGTATTATTAACCATTGAAGGCCTAGGCAAATTCAAGAACGCAGCTGCATTAGTTATTAAAGGTCTTACGAAGCCAGTAATTCTGGAAACGGATTTCTTAACTGCCCATAAAATTACCCTTGATTTCGCTGGCTGGCTAGTTAGCACAAGAGAGAGTGATATGAACTCAGTAGCTTCTATTGAAATGTGGCAGTATTCAGACCGTATGGTTTGTTCCCTAAGAAATGAGATTTATGTGGTGATTAAATATTCCAGTTCAACCGTCCTAGCTACACCTGAATACATCTCCAGGCAGTTTAGAGTGCAGCAACTATCACACGAGAACAGAAACGGCAGCTAGAGTTAATACTTGGCAATCACGCACCGATATTTTCGGGAAAACCAGGTCGCTACAATTTATTTAAGACAGATATCCAAATAATTCCAGGATAACCTTTTCACCGGAAAACTTATCATATTCCTACGAAGTACCTTAACGAGGCGGAGGGATACCTCAAGTTGATGTTGGGTTGGAAAATAGTGCGTCGAGATACGAGCCCTTATTGTAGCCCTATGGTTTGTGTGAGAAAAAAAGATGGCTCTGTGCGACTTTGTTTGGATGGGCAGCACCTTAACAAAATCACCGTGAAAAGCCGTGAAAGCCCAAATCCCGCAGAAGACTTATTAAGGCTGTATTCGAATGTCAAGTATCTATCAACCATAGACCTGACACATGGATACTGGCAAATTCCGCTAACCGATGAGTCGTGCCAGTACACTGGTTTTTTGTTTCGCAACCAGCAATTTGTTTTTGAGGTACTGACCTTCGGCGTGTGCAATGGCGTCGCGCAATTCACGTGCTGTATGAACGCAACCTTAGGCGACGATTGTCTGGAGTTCGCTCGATCGTATGTAGATGATATACTGATAGCCTCTAATTAATTTGAAGAGCATCTGCAACACATTGAAATTATTTTGTCCAAATTGTCCGCTGCAGGCATGGTAGTTAAATTGAAGAAGTCCCTGTTTTGCAGAAACTATGTTCCGTTTTTAGGCCACATTTTAATCCCGGGAGGTATTTGAACAGCGTCAGAAAAATTGAGTGTGATCAAGAATTTCCCCACTCTACGCAATAGCAAGCAGCTGAGAGCGATTTTAGGAGTGGTGGGGTTCTACATAATTTACACGAACATTGCTAGTGCAGCACTGCCCCTGTTTGAACTCCTTAAGAAATAGGTTACCTGAACCTGGGATGAAGAGAAACAGTGGGCTTTCGAGGCAGTTAAGCAGCTGTTCATGCAGTAACAAGTAATACACAACCCCAAGATCGGGGCAAATTATTATTTGTATACGGACTCGTTGGCCTACGCACTTGGTGCCAAGTTAGCTCAGCTAGTCGATAATTGTAATGAAAACACCGTAGCCCTAGCCAGCCGCACAATGAGAAAGCCTAAGTGTAACTATACTGTCACAGAAAAAGAAATGCTTGCAGTTATCTGGCCTCTACAGAAATATCGAAATTTGAAATTGGGAGAGAAAATTATTTTACAGACGGATCAGCAAGCTTTGTTAAGCTTGAAAACTGGCAGAGTTTTTAGTAACCGTCTTACCGGGCGAGCTTTATTAATTCAAGAGTTCGACATCGACTTCAAACATATAAAGGGCTCAAGTAATTTAGTAGCAGACTGCCAAAGTCGTATCCCAGGAGACGATCTCGTCTACACCGATCGCAAGCCCAATGATTTCATAGTGGCACAAAGTAGTACCCAGCCACCGCAAGCTAATACCTTTCAGCTAAATTTTCAGAATATCCGGCAACACCAGCAAAACGATAATTTTTGCAAGCAAGGTGTAGAGAAGTTAAAACAGTCACCACCAGAACATGAGCTGCACTGAATATTATGTGTTACCGAGAACGGCTTATTAGTTTATCACAACGGTACAAAAGGGAAATTTGAAGACGAGTGGAAGCATTCCCTCGGAAAAGGAGCAGGGATTAATTACCGACACACTTGATATATTGGGCCAAACGGAATTAAAAAGGTGTACGCAGCGCTTCGCAGACAGTTTTATTTCAAAGGCATGCAGCGAGCCGTAACTGCAAATATCCACAACTGAGATTTGTGCGGAGGTGCAATCATGCACAAGAAAATTTGATTGGAGCACCACAGGCTATAATTCCGCAGCGACCTCTGCAGCTAGTCTCTGTAGACTTATTTGGACCCCTACCGATGTCTAGAGGCAGGGTGACCTGTATATTTGTTATCCTGGATGTATTTTCGAAATAGACAAAATTATACGCAATAGTCAAAGCCAGCACACGAGCTGTATTTGCAAAGCAGAAGTCTTTTATTGATGAAGTCGGGAAGCCTAGTTGCATCCTGTCAGACAGAGTACTCAGTTTACGAGTAGAGTATGGCAAGAAGGTCTAACTAAGATGGAAATAGTACCCACTACCTTGTACACACGATGTCAACAGGCCAACCCAGTTGAAAGGAAAATGAAACCACTGGGAAATATGCTACGCATTTACTGCCACGATAAGCAGCAAAGTTGGTGTGACAAGCTGCCTTTAATTGAGCATGTGTTCAATAACACAGTGCATGAATCGACAAGTTTCACCCCTACAGAAATTTTCACTGCTCAGCGATCATGTTTGTTTAGCCCGCAACACCTACCATTATCACCCGAGACGATTGGAATTACGCTGCTGAGTTAACAGAAAGTAAGAAATGAATTACAGAATCTGGTGGCCCAGCGATTAAAAATTTCGCCGGAAAGGCGCAGTCTCTATTACCATACCTCTAAGCTAACCGAGTTGGAAATTGGAACTTTATTTTTGGTCCGTGCCGCCAATACAAGCAAGTTATGGGATTTAGTGTGCTCCGAACTATTATCAATTTATTCTGGCCCCTATGTCGTGACGGGAAAGAAGAACTAGAGTTGCTATGTGTTAGCTAACCCTGTGACCAGAGAAATGTTCGGAAGCTACAATTTACGTCAGCTGAAGCCGTGCAACGCACTAATAAAGACGAAAATCTAAGTTTGACAATCTACTGTTAAAATCTAGCACGAGTTGGTATCAGTACACTGGAATTTCCAGACAGCGGACGACAGTATATTTTGTGCCTGGATTGAAGAAGGGAAAAATGTAAAAAGGCATTGTTTGTTATCTTAAGGAGCCTGAGAGCCCGCCTGTATTGTGTTTGCGAATGCAAAGAATTAATATTGCATCGAATATTATGCATTTACGCGCCTACAAGATAAGCCCTCGATCCCCAATAAGTAACCGCTGTAGTCTGCTGCCAGGAAATATGGCAAGTGAATAAGTTTGTCTCACAGTAATTTAATATGGGGATGATAAGTCTACGGTGTTGTTTTGTACTACGAGAAACACCGAAACAGTTAGAGGGGAAAGAAAACACATTGGATATCAGTTCCTAGACCACACTGATATTTACCTGTATGTTGGTGGAGAGTAGTCCAGAGTCCTCTTGATAATTAATCCTAGTTGAAATAATCAATAAACTCCTGCGTAATCTTAGTTGGTTGACGGATGTTTGTATATCGTTTCTTCAAGTTTGTTTATGATATAGTGTGGTTAGTTAATGTTGACTGTTTAGTGTTGTAAATAATGTTATATTTTTTATCGTTGGGTAGGATTTGCAAAACAGCTGTAGCTACTGATGGCCGGAGCTGTTCTACACTGGACTCTTCACTTAAGCTAAGATCTAAAACGAAAACTGTCACACCGTCCACTGTGTTTCTCAGGTTATCCACCTCAGTTTATACATGGCTTAGGTTATCTGCCAACTTATTCATTCGCTCCTCGGACTGCTTTTTCTCACTGCTGCGGGTACCCTCGAATTGAGAAAACGGTGCTCCACATGCTGACCTAAAGGACGCAAATCTGCTTCCACCTGTCCTCTAACTTGTTCCGTAATTTGCGCCAGATTTGTATGCTTTACCACATTGTAAAATAGGCTGACCATACGGGAATAATTGAGGTTAATGGACTTCTTCAGCCTGTTAGTCGTCCTGGACACCTCTTCCTGCACCTCTGTCTTGATTTCTTCCCTCAAAGCAGTGTGAACTTCAGCCAAATAATTTTGAAAATCAGCCTTAAATTCTGTCTTGAGTTTCTCCTGGCTATTTTCGATATGCTGAATAATGTCAGATTTCTGCTCCAACATGCTAGTTTTAATTTGTTTGGCCAGGCTATCTTTTTGTTCATCTAAGCTAACTTTTTGTTCAGTCAAGCTAATTTTTTTGTTCAGCCAAGATAGCCTGGAGTTGTAAAAGTAGTGTCAAAATACGGTCAGATTGGCTATCGGTATTGCGTACAGCTGCGGATAATGCTTGAAACTCCTCCGCACTAGATACTGAGCTGGTCTTGTCATTCCTTCCATGCATGAACTCTGTTAATACACTTTCTCCTGTTCCCTGCCGTGCAGTTGGATCAGTTACGTTACTGGCATTCACTATGGTAACTTTGTACTCATTTTCCGATAGTCAATGGGCGCAGTATTACGTAGGTTATACCCTGTTCGAGTAGACCTACTCATAAGCTGCGTGATTTCTCATTTCTTTTGAATGCAAAGCACCTTTCAAACCCAGTTACACCTTCCAGCATTCTCGCCCCGCGTTATTAACACCACTGTAAGAAATACTGTGTAGGGGAAAACTTGGAGAGAGATATAGTTTACGTATGCCCCACGTATGAGTGTTAGCCCCTGTAAGAAAACGGACGAACCCTGCTATTATTTTCTAGTCAAATATAATGTATACAGACGGAACTACATAATTAAAGTGCAACGACCTGGGAGAAATTCATAGCAATAAAATTAACATCAAACATTAACCAACTTGCAGTTATTTTGCATACCGCAAACCATTGTCGAATTTGCTGGTATTCCACACGAACATAATTTCAATTACTTATAGCCCTGCTCACAATCAAGTTCTTTTCAGCCCTCTGCGTAGCTATACAACACTACAAAATACACCGGAAGAAATAGGAACCAACTATGTACTTATTTAAAGCAATGAAAGCCTTCCAATTTTTAAACAATCGTTTAATGTGGAAAAATACCATAGAAATAAATTGCCTGAAAAGTTTCATTCCTTGGTAGTGTTTAAAATGCAAGGGATATGCACGCAGCAGCTGGACTAGGTATATAAAGATATGTCATTATGGCTGCTACAAATGCCAATTAGACTTTTGATTGTTGCACACAATTAAAGTTTTGCAGAGTAGAGTATAATTAGTTCAAAATCAAAGTCCCTAATGTTGTCACACTTGGCCGTTACAACATATTACGAGCCTGTATTATTAAATGTTTAAAATTCTCCTGGCTAGCACAGTTTATGTTTGTAGAGCAATCAGATACTTATTTAAATTTCAGGTATTTTGTGACCACTCAAAAGTGTCGGAAAATGATGCTGCTTACTTTAAAATTTTATTAAACACTCTCACGTATGTGTAACGGTCACTATACAGTAAGGTATCCCTTATGTATATGTAGAGTTTCTCACACTTATGTTATATGTAGACCTGTTCTGACGGTAGTACCGTCTACCATTTGCTTATTACTCGAATTGTAATACACTTTTTGGGTGAAAATAACCTTAAAACAGTTTATTTATACTTTATACGTAGAACTAAGGCCTCACTCGCCTGCTGCCGCTGTGACCCACTTAATTCAAGATGGAGTATGGAACATTCCATCACCATCCACTATCGGCAGCTGTTAAATATTTGAATTGACACATAGTACATAGGGCTTAACGGAGGGTGCTTTCCAATACCGTATGATTTAATAAACTGCGTTTAAATTTTGCCAACTTGCACACAACTAACAGACTACTTGGAACCTGATAAAACAAAACAAAATAAAATTACAATTCACATATGAAAATTATAATTTCAGCTGTTGCGTGTACATTAATATTACGTAGAACTACGAAAATAAAATTATGATATAGCAATATTACATAAACATATGACATTCATAGTATTTGTTTACAAAATAAACGTGCGTGTACTAGTATTATAAATTTGCATGCTAACTTAAAATGTGTTGAAATGCAAATCGCACGTGTTAGATAATCAGACGTTATAGTGGATTTTAATTTAAATGAGTAGTAAGTGACACTTCACTTGCTCCTATTTGAAATATGGTATTATGCAACCGAGAAACGTCACATTTCTCTTCTCGGATTAAACTATAAATGGGTTGTAGTTCCTCAGGGACCTTAAAAGTCACTGCAGCATACACTACTTGACGGGAAAAGAAATTTAATGAGAGAATGGCATTTAATGTTACAAAAATGTAACTACTGCATTTAGTTGCATATTCTCTAAATCTGGTAACTTTGTCATGAGACCCGAGGGCAAATTTATCAGCGCTTTTAAAGCTAGTATGAACTCAACCACACCATTGACTCTGTCTCCAGCCCCGGCTTTTCCTTCTCCCTTCCTCCCCAAAGACCGGGCCTTGATTCAAAGTTCACCTATCCCATCGGAATCCGCCACTTTCTCCCCGGCCTCGCGTAGCAGCTGAAGAATGATCAGCTTATTCAGGGTTTGAATTCACCCTGTCGACATTGTTTTTGTGAAATTTTCTAACAAGACATGTAAATATACGCTCAGTTGAACACAAATTGCTATACCTTTTAACCCACAACTTTTCCCACACAAGTTATACGTTATTTTTACCAAACTTATCAAAATTTCAAAAAAACTTCATGTGCAACACCAGTCAAATGGAGCATAGTTGCGCAGCTTGCAGCTCTCGCTACGTCTGACAGAACAATATGACATGAGAAACGCCATTTAACTAAGAAAACCACCAGTTGTATGAAACCAACAAGCAACAATTTTAAAGCAGTTTAAATTCATAACATCTCATGAAATTACAAACATACACACACTATGGGAAAAAAATTTGTATTTGAAAAAATTAAAAAAACTCATTACAAAACCATGCAAAGCACCAAGATTCACAACACTACTTCCTCTTCATACTGCTACAAAATACATTTATTTATCCACTTTCATACATTCCTGGATCCATAACACGCTAAACACGAATACATTTTTGCTATTCAGTAAAGTCACTTTTATATTTCTTAAATTACTTTAAGGCTGGTAAAGAACAGTGTTAAAAACGGCCCTTAAAACATCATGACATAGCATGAAGATTTAAACATAACATAAAGCTGAAAGTAGAGGACTATTGCAGATCTTGGTGCAGCACAATTATTTAACTAAAATTCACGCAAATTTCTCACTTTCAAGCAACAATTTTTCAATCTCTTCTTCAAACATGATTCATCTAGTGAATCTCACCCTCGAAATCAAGTTAATTTGACCCAAATATTCATTCTCAATTACACAAGCTTTTTTTTAAAAAAACATACTTTGTTCACTCTTTGATCAGTGGTCCACTTTCAGTGTGATGAGGCAAAGTTTAGGTCAAAAAGGGTAAATATTTACTTAACCAAATCAATTAGTCAAAAATAATATCACAAGAAAAGTATTAAAATTCTTGGAATTTCATCAAAAATATGATGATTTAGCTTGAAAATAAGTCTTCGAAGAACCACACACAAAGAGTGAACACAAGTTGAAAATTGATTTTGATTTTGACCTTAAATATGATTGATTTTGAGTTGTGCTTTGAAAGATTTGATGGGGAATTAGAAGATTGCTCGAATTTAGCTTGAAATTGGTTGAATTTGAGTTAAATTATAGAGTTGCGCCAAGATCTGCAATATACCTCTACTGCTGAAAGGATTATTTTTAAAACAGTACCTTTAAAATATATCTCACGGCGCAGCATGAAAATTTACATTTGTCGTTCATTCAGGTTAATTTTTAATTATTCCCTTACATAAAATATATTTCGTAATCGACAGTGTTACTTTCTTTTCAAGACAATGCAATACTAGGAAATACTGGAATTTTCGTGTTAATTCCAATACATGACTTTGGTTACAAATCTATACCAAGGCTGAAGCAGACCATCTTTAAAATAAACAGCCTTTCCTTACTAAACTGAATAGCTATCCCAAACCATTTCGAGGCACCAGAATAAATTCTATTGCCTACGTGGACAAGCAAGAAAGTCCATTTGTTATTTTACTTGGCGTATACGGGCCCTACAAACACGTTTGAGAATATTTAACTTAGACGTTTCTGGAACCCAGCAACCGAGTCTTTGAGGACCAGTCTGCTGCTAGGTAAATTTATACTTCAATTTTAGATGAGGAAACACCTCACTACTTTAGAGACGATTAGTCATATTTTTAATTCAACCAATGGGGAGCAGTGGTGGCACTTTCAAGAAGGAGTTGTTTTCCCAGAAATAAAGTCCTCATGGCACCATCTGTAACGCGAATCGCTTGCTGGTACATGCTCCTTCTGCTACACTACCGGCCAAGGTGGCAGGTCAATGAGCTATGTTTCTGGGCCACTCAGAATGACAGCTGACTCGCTGCAAGACGTTCTGCCACGGATCGGGCTCCGACGAACAACACATAACATTTATCGTTCGTAGATGTCACATCACAGTTCCACTCAAGTTAAATTTCTTTATTTTATTATGAAGCACAGTAGCACACAAGGTCTTTCGCATATTATCAATTATAGAAAAAATAAACTTCGCTCGATATTGAATCGTGGGGTATAGTTAAGGCAAGCAGGTGGTCGGGATAGCAAGCTGGACATCGGTTGTAGCGCCGCTCGGTAGTCAAGTTGGGGACGTGCCTGGTTATTTTACGCTGTACATGAGACAAATGGTCTCAGAACTGCATGTGTACCGAGTTTATTGAAGTTCGGTCATGGGTTTAAAAGTAAAAAAAATGTGGAACCACAAACGCACAGACACACATACATACATAAAATTTGGCAGATCGGAAAGTGATCTTAAAAGCCTTTCTTTATTTTGGAAAGTAGGCTAAAAAGGACTGCCGCTTCTAAAACTGTGTTATTAGGCTATCGAGGTTGGCAACATCGAAATAGGCGGTTTCCTCAGTCTCGGAAGAATAACCGAATAGTGCAGAAATGTTGATTTTCTGACAGACAGATGTTCTGTAGTTGTCTTTGACGTTAAATACAATAATGACAGACTAAGTTAGGTCACACATGGGGGTTTGGGTAAGTAATCTCAAACCAGGAGCGGCTCTTGACAATGGATACACAGGCACGTGCCCTACCAAATAAAATTTATCATGCCCCAACAAAAAACTATTCTTCTAAATATCTTGCTTCGTTATTTATGTGGATTAGTAACGTATTTGGTCATTAAATTATGCATAACTAGGCTGTGAATAGCATCTCCTTACTTTAGCGCGGAAGTTTCTCCTTGCAGTGTACAATTTCGGCCATCTAGGAGGAAAAAAGTCAATTTACGATCAAACCGAACTGGTACATTTATGTTATCCCCTGACTGTAGAAGGTTTCAGGTGTGTGAGAACGTGTTTGTTTTCATCAAACAGTTGCAGGGGTTGTGCTGAAATGTACGCAAACATGTCGCTTCATGCAGCGCTAATGGACAGCTCTGACTCACTCAGACCAGTGTGTGTAGTTCACTTGGCCCGTATAGATCTCCCATGACTTTCAGTGGGGTTTCAGTTGTAAATTATGAATATTCATTGTATTGGCTTACTAGTGAGTGGATAATTGATTCGAAATACAATTTTATGTAACCGGAGAACACATTTGAATAGGTGAGTAAATTGCAGGTATGATCAACATTTTTTGCAAAGTTTGACAAAGGTTTTAGTACATTATTTAACATTATTGAAAGTTTCGTTTATATAAAAATTAAAGCTAGTATCTTTGGCAATGTTAAACATTCAAAATACTAAATCCTTATTCTATTTTTTCAGAATGATTCCACCGATTTCTCGCAAGTCACTTTTTGAGATATGGGTTGAAAACAGGAAAGATTGGAGTTTTGAGGCCATGTTTGACTTCGTTTTGCAACAAGTGGGTAAGTTACCATCAACTGATCCTTCTGTACAGAGCATTAAAGTGACAGTTAGGAATTTCTCTCAAACAGTAGATAAGAAATGGGAAAAAGGAGCAAGACACCAAAAGCGGTTTTTTCAGTTATTATTCCACCAGGCTTCAGATAAACATTACATCTTCTGAAGATGTATTTGAAGCACAATCATGTACCTCAATGCAAGAGAGTGCCTCTAATATGCCTGGTAGGTCTAACAAACATTTTAGTGCATTCGTTAAAGGGCTAAAGATATTAATTGCAAATGTTTCCCACCTTATTACAAAATAAAATAATCTAAACTGTTATGTTACCCTCCTGGTATTGTCATAACAGAAAAATCTATCGAAATATCCCTGAAGTCATTAATTGATCACACAGTAAAAAGGCTGTGTGATGTCCAACAAGTTTTCGAGTCTCTGTATTTGCTTGAAACTAAAGCACTCACCATAATCATAAAATGGGGATGTGATGGGGCAGAACATAGTAAATATAAACAGAAGTTTACCGATGTCAATTTGACAGATGACAGTTTATTTAGCATTTCTATGTGCCTTTACAAATGTACTCCGGCACTGAGGAGTTTAAAACTATATTATGGCAAAACCCTGCTATATCATCGACAAGACTCTGTCACCCGATAAAATTCTTATTTGCCAAGGAATCAGTGAAGCTGATAACTACAGAAGTGGGGGAAATTGAGAAACAAGCTGCAGAACTTGTGCCTACAAAAGAAGTCATTCACGGGGCAGAATTAACAATAAATGCGAAGTTGTGGTTTTGCATGATAGATGGAATGGTCGTTAATGTCGTGTTTCAAACCAAACATGATACCTGTGTGGTGCTAAGCCAAGTGAAATGAACAACATGAGTGCATTATGTGAAAAAGTAAACACTGATTATCTCTTCTTTGGCCGGTCACCTCTACATGCGTGGATCAGGTTGTTGGAATGTGTTCTTCATATTTATTATCGTTTAGAGGTACAATCATGGTGAACTAGGGGGAAATAAAATTAAGAAAAAGTATCAAAAAAGAAATCACAAGTTCAAGAAAGTTTAAACGTGAACTAGGTTTGCTGATTGATATTCCGAAACAGCAAACTGGTAATACCAATGATGGGCATACAGCAAGGACATCTTTTATAAATCCTGAAAAGTCTTCTCAAATAACAGGGGTTAGCACAGTGTTAATTAAACGATTTGGTGTAATTTTAGAATGCGTAAATTCTGATTTAAAAATGAACTTGGACAGATTTGACGCCTACACTAAGGAGATGCGAGATTTATACCTCAAAGAGTACAGGTGGTACCCAATGCCTGTTAGCCTTCACAAGATATTATTTCACGGAAGGGATATCATAGCATTTTGTATTCAGCCGATTGGCCAATTTTCCGATGAAGCTCAAGAGACCCGGAACAAACACAACATGCAGAACAGGGAATTATTTCCCAATAAAACTTCAAGAATTGACACTACCACTGACTTACTTCACAGACTTCTTATCACATTAGACACTGTCATTTCTAGTCCAGGCGCAACTTCTGTAACTAAACGGGGAAGAATGGATCCTGCAGTGTTGAATTTATTGGAAACTGCGGTTAACATTAATTCATCAGCAGTGGTTGAAGCATTCTCATCATAACAATATTGTAATACCTGCACCTTTCTCTTATATTATATCCCAATTCATCCTCAGTACCGCAATTTGTGAATAAGTCATCCGTTTTTTTTGTGCTTCGCTGGATCCCACCTATACCTTGCATTACAAATTAGCAATATATTGTGACATGTGTAAAAGTTAAAACCATTTTCAAAAAAGAAAGCAGCAACACACATTCTGTGTATCTCATGTAAGAACACCAAATCATTTTTCGAAGGAAATAAAGTATACTGCAGTAGCCACCAATATCTTCAATGAATTCAGTCCAAGAATTTTGGTTCACACCTGTCATTTATTCTCCCTTGGGGTTACAAAAGGAAAATACAAAATATGCATCAATGTTACATGCAATAGAAGTTTCTGAAGCAGGATAATCTGATGGAAGAATTTCCCAGTTCATGAGGGCAAGGCAGACAATACTGCTGTAATTAGTGTTTTTGGTAATGCATCTATGTATTCACATAAGGAGGAGCTGAAGATAGAAATTGGTGATCAGATTTGGTTGTATCGGAAATTAGTTGGTACTACTGGTGACATGCATATTCTCGGCCATATGGAGTTGTTTTTCAAACAGTAAACCAATTATGTGTTATGTATATAACATTTAATCAATAAATGCTTTGTAAGTACGAAATGTAATAAAGCATTTTTGAAATATTTTTAATGTTCTGTGCGATTATCATTATTTTTTATTGTCGGTATAAATACTATAATGAGGGGTGTATAGAAGGGGGAATATTTGTAAATTTTATTTCATGCTATTACATGTATGCAGTAATGTAAACACACGCCAAGGAATATTACACTGGTTACTCCAAAAGTTGCACCCTTCAACAATTCCTTATGAAATTAATAGCGAAAGTAGGGAGCTTCCGTAGAGTAAATGTCCCACATGGTATACAGACATTAGTTTGACAAAAGACACACAAGAATGGTTAAATTCATTCCCCCCTCTTGACCTCTTGAATTGATCCCTTTACCACGCCCGAAAGGAGTATTTGCATTTAAGTTGGTGGTTTAGTATTTTATGTTGGCCAACAGTTTAAATCATGTTTCTGTGGTCCCAGTTATGCTCATATAGGTTATTTTAGCCATAATAAACTTTGTTCCGTTTTCAGGAAAGGTTTTAAATCGTATTTGCAAGCACGGCAGTTAATGCATTTATAAATAATGTAATTGAAAAAAGAATTCTGTATCAACGGTTAGAAACTAAAGACTGTGTATACTAAGAACGCAATTTTTTTATACAAGTCAATTTTTACTGTGAATAATTTTGTAGGTCTGGTTAATGAATTCACAATAAAATTTACTTTACATATTATTAATACTGCTTTAAATGTGTAGTTTATCCTATCTCGTATTTATTGTTTATGCCAGTCATATGTTTTTCTACCACTCCAACAACTCTATTTAATATACTGAAAATTTAAAATGGTGTTTTGATATAACATTTTTACTCACCACGAATTCACATTAAAACAAATGTCATTGTAATGTATTTGTATACTCGGGGCGTATTAAACCATTAAAACTTCGTATTCGATATGATAGATGATAGGGAAACCACACTATTGTTTTGACGTTCCCGAATGTGTCGGAGACGGTCCGTAGTAGTTTGTACTGAGTGTACTTGTCTTCCCCGCCGCGCATCGCGCGAAGAGTGGGAGAGCTGCGCCTTTCCCTCACGGGATCGTTTGTTAATCTAGCCGCACAACACCAAACACGAAATACTAAAATTTAGAATAACAGGTTTTTCAGACCTAGGTTCAAAAATTCGTAGTGGTAAAATAAGCCACAGCCCTAACAAGGAGAAGCCGGTGTAAATGGACAGTATATTTTTCTCAGCATCTAAAAAGCAAGTAATTTTAATTAATTTTTTAAATCGTCTAATTTTTAATATCCAAATGTTAAGGGCCACCAAAACTTCTCCTCTCAAAGGATCGAAACTAGAAAAGTAGTATCATGTGCGCTTATAATTTCTAAGAAAATAAAAGTTCTACCATGTTAGATGACACACAACTGAGTTGTTAATGAGGAATGGTGTAAGTGTATACGAATGTTCTTAGCTGCAGTTGCATTTTTACTAGCAGATGATAAAAATTCTCAGTAAATAGTGAACGACTTGATGATACTAGATATATTACAATAAATCGAAAATAAAAACACAGCTTAGGTGACAAGAGATCACAAAATAGTATACTTTTAGCAGCTTTCCACAGTACAGTTTTATTGCAATGTATGCTGGAGGTTGGAATTGAAATTATTTATATATTACATTTTATTTTTGAAATATTAGGTCTCACTATTCAGCACGAGACAATAAAGAGGCTATCAATTGGTGTACTTATAGCTATTATATATAATTAATACGTCCGTGCAAAATCCCTGAATTCAGGTCATATGTAATAGTACTATTTGTACTTAAAATTGATCATTCGTCCAGCTAGTTCCTGAGACACAAATAAGAGGTTTATATTCCAGGTGGTTCTATCTTTCAAAATGGAGGTAAATATTATACTTTGGAAAAGTTTAATAAATCCTCGCAAAATATAATTACAGCATACCAAGTCTTTGGTGAAATAATGTAGTGTCTTACTGTTGGTAAATTGCAAAATGAGTAAATATTCTCAATTCTGTAATTTTGAAAATAATAACATATTCTGAACTATTTTTATCATAAGTGGCAAACAGCATCCGGAAAACTATTTTTTCTTACGAAATGATAGAAAAAGGAGGGAATTACTAAGCGTGTTTACTGCTTGAAATAAGTACCTACTGGAGACGTACCAAGTTTGATTACAGTTGGTATAATAGTTTGCTACATATATCACCATTTTGAAAACAATTTTGCAAAAATCTTAAACATGCTTCATTTAGGAGAGGAAGCATAGCAATACTTTAATGCCGATCTTGGCGGAAATACGATGGTTAGTCCTCGTGATAGGATATAAAACTATTTTGTCAGGTATTGGTGTATGGGCCTATTTTAATATGGCGGACGTAACAGGCTGTAGTGGATACCGCTAAAGTACCAAGTTTAGCTTAAATAGATAAACAGGTTTGGTGAATACAACATACTAATTGAAATATTTCGGTCACCATTTTAAATATTAGTCTGCTAAAATAAATTAATGAAAGAATAGGCAGTAAGTTTTGTATTTTCCAAACAATCAACGTGCAAATGTTGATGCAAATAGGTTGAATGGTTCTTGAGATATGATTTAGCACACATGAAATTAATCCCGCCATTTCGAAAATAAATACATGGTATATTTAAAACCTGCAAAAGTCTGGTGTCCTTAGTAAATTCCATATGTATTCCGAGTTAAGTAAAATTTAGTTTACGGGTTAAAAATATTTCGGAGTGTACGAGGGACACGCATCACAAAATTAATTCAAGAACAAAATATAATTTTTATAATTATAAGAGTGTAAAATTACTACATGTGCAAACTTGCACGCTATTGAAACATATCACTTACAACAATGTTTTAAGACATTTCTAGACGTTTGTACCAGCTATCCAGATATTAAAGTGAGTTGGAAATACCCACCATTTGATGTAAGACTATCAATACTGGTCTCTTAAAATCTTCTCAGTTACATAAATTTCCGAAATCTTAGCAAGATTCAGTGTACAAACCTTCGCGAATGCGAATGCTACCCTAATCTCCGAGATAGCATGTCCTCGGCACAAAGTCACTTATGTATCGTAAAGAAAAATTCGGGGCTCCAATTACCATTCAATGCCCTTTCGAAGACAATTTCTGAGGAAAGGTCTGCATCAGGTTATCGATGATATTATGTTTAGGCTCAAGCGGGTCCCTTCTCTTTGTGTTGGCTTATAACAAGCGGAACAAGGACCAGTTCTTCGTGTATTTGGCTTACATATGCTGGGTGGAGTGAACGACACTCATATCATTATATACGGTTTTGGCCAAAATGCAGATTAATTTATTGTATGTACTCTCTTAATAAAAACACTCCACACATTTTACTGGTTAAATTGCGTTAACGACATAACCAGAGTCAATACCCACAGTAAGTTGTAAGACTGTCTTGAGACAAAAAAAATCCCCCAGTGACTTACAAGGATAATGAAAAGATTCTAACCTGGTCTCTCCGACGTCTGTGACCGTAGATCAAGGAAACCAACCACCGGCCCATCCAAGCGTTAATGCGGTTTGAATCAGGAGAAAAAATATACATTCTTTTCTGGTTATAAATAATTTTGCGATCTACTGTTGCAGCATCCGATGTATCGGGTGATGTTGTGGCACCAGAGGATTAAACATGAAGTTACTGATATAACTAATTACCATAGTTTCTTCTACATGGGTGCCAATAACTTTAAATGGTGTTCTCAGAAGCAGTAGGTTGGCATTGCTGCAATTTTTGACAGCAATATCATTAGAGATGAAGCCAGAACAGTATCCAACAGTAATGATAAGATTATAAATAAACAGGTTAAACAGGTTTCGAACCCAGTAAACCTAGTGCCATAAGCAAGCATGCAATCAACTACATTACGGAGGTAGGACTCGGAGCATCAACTTAGGAGTAATCAGTGAGTGAAACGAGTGAATATATTTGGGCGGCCCTTAACATAGAGATCTTGAAAGGCGATGAGGGTGATTGAGTTATGGAGCAACACTGGAATGAAATGGTTGGGGAATCAAGAAATCCCTGAGACGCGGACCAGCGGCATCTTCCGGCACCATTCCCACATGCGAAAATCCGGGTGTGACCCGGCCGGGGATTGAACCCGGTTCGCCTCGGTGGGAGGCGAGCAGGCTACCCGCTCAGCCACCGCGGTCCCGGATGTTATCAGGCTAGCATTTTGGTAGTTAGGGATCACTGACCTTATATATTTACATATTTACAAGACCGGCATTTTAATAAGAAGTGTCTGAGTCAATTAAAATATTTAAGAATACATAATCCACTGTGGCGCAATTATGTGAAGAATTTGGTGGAAATCGTTTGATTGATCTCTGAGGCTTGGCACTAAAATTTTATTCTCTTATTTGGTGCTATCTTACAAAATTGCTTACAAAAGAGCTGCTGTATTTGATGCATCTAATAGATGCAATCAATACACGAGGATTGGTTGAATTTGGTTAAACTGTGAGACACAGGGAATGTCTAGGACACCTCACATATACAACTACAAATACCTAATTAAACAAAGTATCTTTCAAAAGTAAGGTTAGATAAGGAAAGACATATGCATGAAACGTAGTCATGAAGCAGAAAAATAAATATGCTACCAGAAAAAAAAATCGCTGTTTTACGTTGCACAAGGTCAATCTAAACTACCGAATAGAAACATTAGTAAATTTCATATTTATTTTTAATATAGCAATATTCTTTCTTTTGGAAAAACATTACAAAGACCCAACATGGTCTTAAAAAATATTAGTTTATACATTTTTAGAAAGCTGATAATCCTTACAAAATATTTGTACTAATATTTCATAGAAAAAAAAATATATATATCATGTCCCACAAGGACTCTTTCAATCAAGTATTTTCTTTGGTTATCTAACAAGAATGATTTAAACATTCACCGTATTACCACTAGAATAAAACCTAGGTGTTGAGCCAAAAGATCCTCAAAACTAGAATAACATATACACGCACCTGTTCATTCCATTAATTACTCCAAAATTCTGGTAAAACTTTCACAAAATTCCTTAAAATGGATTACTTGTGACTTATCCTGTATTTTCATCTTTAAAAATTTCACCTAGCCATAAATTTGAAAAGCCACATAAAATTTTAGCTCTTACTTCTTTTACGACAAACACAAAAAGTTTGTCTCCCAACCTGGCCGCCTAAGATTTTCATGGCCATTGAGAGGTGTTTTAAGGTAATTATTTCTTACTTCGGTTATGATATCAATTATTCAATAATGTAGATCTCCAACTATTGCAAAACTAAACTGGGGAAAATCTCTGGCTTCTAAGCCCTGGCAGAGGCCAATATCATCTTCCCAAACAGCCTGTTTCCCAAAACGGTGGGCAAAACGAAACAATGAATGAAGTTATTCCATCAGCCCAAAAACGGCAGAGAACTGACAACATATAAAGTATCATCTTCAGGAAAATTTAAATAATTTTTAACAATTAAAAATAAGGTTCCACTTCTAACATTTACTAATAAATGTCTCGTTAGAAATTATGAAGCGATTCTTTATTAAGTTGTGCAGAAATACTTAAACTGCTTATTTTATCCATCACAGAAATATCCTGACTGTAACTGAAAACTTAGAGCGTCAAAATGATGTTCCTACATCTCCTGAAGGGTTTCACATTTTTTTTACAACCAGTGATCAAACTGAATACCTGACCTGTCATCTATGGAATACTTCCCTCGTAGCCAAGTGTCTGACCCGGATGCCAGGATTTACCAGTGTCTAAATACAAAATACGAGCATTGCTTCGCTATGGGGGCACCTACAATCATACACCATTATATATAAGATAGGAATATATATATAAGATAGGTATATATATATAGGAATATACATAATTATGTATAGCATAAATTAAGTACCAGCATATTTTTATTCTGGGGAGAACAAGTATTTGGGTTTTCTCAGAGTGCTCCCATACTGCGAAGATGAATTACGAAAATGAAGGTCTGGCTTTGACCTCGACGACCATGGAGTCGGGACATACATACTCGCTAACCAAAGTCCTACGTGAATGGTTGAGCCCTACAACCTGAGGTAAAATTTTTAGAAGCTCTGACATGGGGTAGAATGGATAGTCTATGACTAAGTTAAAAAATATTCTGCATCCTACACAATGTGAAGCTTTATGCCGAGTTCTACACAAGGTATAACGAAGCTGTCTAAATGGAAAAAAAAATATTCAGTCTTATCTTATATGAGGTGAAATATATTCAACTTCCTACAAAATGAAAAAAAAAAAAAAAAAAAAAAAAAAATCTAAGACCTGTGCAGCACTAAAAGTTTTTCTAAGTCGTCTATCTATATAAAGCGGAAATTTTTTAAGTCCTGCAGAAGGTAAGAAATATTCCAAGTCCTACACCAGCAGAAATATTTACATGACCTAGCATTACATTACATAGGAATAGGAAATGTTCCACGTTCAAAATCGGGTATATATTTTTTTAGCAAGTTAGGTGTGAGAAACAAAGTCCCTACACACAAGAAAGATTATTATATAATTGAATAAACAATCAACCAATCGTAGTGCACCATTATTACATTGTCCGACGAGTCAATCATCGAGTTGCCATATTATTACAGCTGGTTAATTACATGAGATGGTGGTGGTGGATCGATGGATCTGCGGATTGGTGGATTGGTGGATCAAAGGATTGATGAATTGGTGGCCAAGAGTCAAGCTCACCTGTGGCCCATTATGATGGTTGGGTGACATCATAACGTGATGGTTAGGTGACATCATAACATGATGCCTGGTAATAGTCTATTATGTTACGTTGACAGATGGTAAGAATGTTCGCATTGTGGGTTGGTCTAGACGATAAATTTTCTTGGTACACTTGGGTTAATATGGATGGTACAGTTGGTATGTAGGGTGATATGTTTTTCAGTATATCTGTCTTGCGATTGTTGGTGTATGTCGAATGGTGTGGACAGTATGTGTGTATCGGTGAGTCCTGTAATACCAAGTCATGCTTGAGTTATAGTAAGAGGTATGGGTGGCCAGTGTATTTGACTGGTGTCAGTCGGAATGGTGGATGGTATGAGAAGAAGTTGAATGCGTCACTGGCGTGGGCTGTATGGTCTGTGTGGATGAATGGTTGATGTATACTAGAGTTATGATTGGTAGGTATAAGTGGTGTTGATTTGTAGAGCAAGTAGGTTATGGGCTGGCTTCAGCTGTAGAGTTGCTTGGTACACTTAAGTTATGATGGATGTTGTGCTTGGTGTATTTGGTGTTGGGGTTGAATTGAATTTTTCTTTGGCTATAGGAGATGGCTGGTATTTGGCTGGTGTCGACCAGTAGAGCAGTAAGCGATTTTTTTAAAATAAGGTCAGTGTGTGGACTGAATGGTTGAGGTAGGCTTGAGTTTTAGTAAGAGGTATGAACAATAAGTATATTTCGTTTGGTGTTGTTTGTAGAGCATATGGTATGCATGAGTTACAGTGACTGGTATGGCTTGTTCTTATGCGTAACTGGTAAAGTTAGGTGGGCTGAAATGGTAGTCAATATATTTGGCTGTTATGACTGATCAGTAAGTCAGTGGTATGGAGGTTGATATGGCCGTTATTGTTAATAGCATGATTGAGGCATGCTTGGGTTAGAGGGAGTGATACTGTTTTGGGGCTGTATGTTTTAGTGGGTATATTCATATGGTATATTATGTTGGTATGCCAGGTTGTATGGTCGGTATAGCACCCAGTACTCCTGATCAGCAGGGTTATTCATATTTTGTTTCATATGCCTGAGGTGTGGTCGTTAACATTTTTATTGGCGTGGATGGTTGGTATAATCAGGTAGTTTGTTTTGATGGGTGGTATGATATTTGGCTGGTGCTGGTTAGTAGTGCAAATTGAATGGATGTTAGGTTGTGGGCTGATCTCAACTGTATAGTTGCTCGAGTTATGATGGATGGTAAGATTGGTGTGTTGGATGGCATGTTTGAATTTTTTTTTGGTTAAAGATGTTGGTACACTGGGTGGTCTGGTATCAGTTGGTTATCTTAGAGTTTCAAATGGTAGGCATGTTTGTGTTATTGGTTAGCCTGGAGTGTAAAGTGACTGGTAGATTTGGGTTAACATGGATGGTATGGTGGGTATGTCGGGTGACATGGCTGGTATAATACTCAGTACTCCTGGTCAGAAGTGTTACTCGTATTTTTGTTTTGTATGTCTGAGATGTGGTGGTCAGCATTTGTTATTATTGGAATGGATAGTTGGTACAATCAGGTGGTTTGATGACTGATATGGTATTTGGCTGGCGTCTGATTCCAATGATTTTATGACAGGTATGCTGTATTTTGGTATATTTTCCCCCAATTTTTGCGATTTTTCTTAGTTTTGCAGTTTCGGATGATGGCTAGGTAAAGGTAGGTGTTGATTCGTAGGGTAATGGGGGACAAATTCCCTATTGTCGACAAGCACCTCCTTAGCAGCAATGTTAAAACTAGTCTAATCCTCCCCACTTTTCGCCATCATCCTTTGCAATTTGGTCAGCCGTACTCGCGTCTACTGCTCGAGAGACATAACCTCTCGAGAGATTTTGCTAGAGATGTGAGGCAAGCATCTTCTTTTTTTGCTTGTATGGTCTATCAGTATGGTAGTAGCAATGCCTGAAATGTGTGAATGGGAACATTGCAGTAGTTTGGGTTGACTGCAGGGGGAAGATTTTTTGATGGAATAGCTTTGTCTCTGAGTGTGACATGCCTGTATGGCTATGAAACAGGAGGGTAGGAATATGATGACAGGTGAGATGCTTAGTATAAAAGGTCGAAATGTATGGCTTGAATATTTTGTTGGTTAGTCTGATGATATGAATTGCATGTTTTGGGTAGTGAGATGGGTAGAGCAGTAGGTAGGTGAGTAGGTGGTTAGAGTGGTAGGTAGAGCAGTGGATAGGAGGGTAGGAGGGTAGAGTGTTAGGTAGTTGGGGTACAGCTGTAAGTAGAGCAGTTGGTGGGTAATTATAGAGGAGGGCTAGTGTTTAGTGGGTAGTGGATAGAACCATAAGTAAATCAGTAATTAAGATAATAAGTGTTAGGTATGAAAAGTGGAAGGTAGGGCTGGTGGTGGGTATGCGAGTATTTGAGTTGTGCTGAATGTGGGTAGGTCGGTATGAAGGTGGATAGATCAGTAGGTGGCTAGGTGGGTAGAGCAATGTGTTGGTGGGGAGGTGGGTAGAGCAGTGGATATGTAGGTAAGTATGTAGAGTGGTGGGTATGTGGGTGGAACATTGGTTAGAGTGGTGAATAGGTGTGCAGATCAGGAGGTCGTTAGGTAGTTGGGTAGATGGGAAGAGCAATGGGTAGGTGGGAAGGTAAGAAGAGTAGTGGGTGTGTGGGTTGGTAGAATTGTAAGCAGTTGGTTAGATGGGTAGAGCAGTAGGTGTGTAGGTTAGTAGAGCTTTACGAATGGGGTAGGATGGTAGAGTCAAAGGTGGATGGGCAGGTAGGTAGAGTGTTGGGTAGGTGGGTGGGTGTGCAGATGGATAAATCTGTAGGTAGGTTGGTGTACGTAGGTTCATAGAGTGGTGGGTAGGGCAGTAGGTGAGTGGGTAGATAAGTTGTTATATAAGTAGGTTAGTAGCATGTGGGTAGGTGGGTAGAGTAGCATGTGAGTAGAGTGGAATTAGGTAACATAGGAAGAACATTGGGTAGGGTAGTGGGCAGGTGGATAGATTAGTTTATATGCAGGTTGGTTAGTTGAGTGGTGGGTAGGTGGGTAGAACAGTAGGTAGTTTTGTGTGTAGGTCTAGCAATAGGTAGGTGGGTAGGTATATGGGTTTGTTAGAGTTGTGGATAGATGGGTAGAGCAGTAAGGGGTTAGAGCGGCAGGTGGGTAGAATGGTAGGTATGTCAGTAGGTAAGAAGAGTGGTATTGGGGTAGAGTAGTGGGTGGGTAGTCACGTAGAGCAGTTGGTATTTGTGTGTGTAGATCAGTGGGTCGGTGGGTAGGTGTGTAGATCAGTGGGTTGATGGGTAGGTGTGTAGAACAGTGGGTATGTAGGTAGGGTGCGGAGCGGTGTGTGAATGTGCGGAGTGTCATGTGAAGCATGTGTAGATGTGTGCTAAGTGCACGGAGATGAGTGTGTGGAGGGTGTGGAGAGTTGTGCGGAGGGTGTGGAGAGTTGTGCGGAGGGTGTGGAGAATTGTGCGGTGCCTGCGGTGCTTGTGGTGCTAAGTGCAGAGGGTGTAAAGATGAGTGCGGGGTCTGCAGTGAGGAGTCAGCAGTGAGGAGTAAGTAGAGCTGTTTAAATATAGTTAGGTAAAATGGTAGGCAGTTTGTTAAATGGGTAGAGCAGTAGGTATGTGTGTAGGTAAGTAGAGCTTTAGGAATGTGGGCAGGATGGTAGAGTGGAAGGTGGGTGGGTAGGTGAGTAGAGTGCTTGGTAAGTGAGTGGGTGTGTAGATGGGTAGAGCTGTAGGTCGGTGTGTGTGTGTAGGTGCATAGAGTGGTGGGAAGGGTAGTTTTTGGGTGGATCTATTATTTGTTATGTAAGTAAGTTAGTAGAGTAGTGGGTAGTTGGTTAAAGTGGTAAGTAGTGCAGTGGGTACATTAGTGAGTATGTAGGTAGGTAAGTTGAGTGGTGGGTAGGTGGGTAGAGCAATGGGTTGGTGGACAGTGAGGTGGGTATACTTTTGGGTTGTGAAGTGGGCTGGTAGCTAGAGCAGTAGGTATACGGGTCGAACAGTAGTTAGGTGGGCCGAGCAGTAGGTAGATGAGTAGGTGGTTAGAATTCTAGGTAAATGGATAGAGCGATGGGTGGGGTAGAGTGGGGGGTAGGTAAGTGCATATAGCAGTAAGTAGGTGAGGAGATTTTAAGATATGTGAAGTGGTGGCTAGTTGGGTAGGTAGAATAGTAAGAAAGTGGGCAGGTAAGTGGGTGAATTGAGCAATAATTTTGTAGGTGGGTGAAGTGATAGGCAGGTAAAAATATTGGGTAGGTAAATATAATGGTGGATATGTGGATAGAGCAGTTAGTAAATGGGTGGTGTGGTGAGTAGATGGGTAGAGTGTTGGATAAATGGAATGAGTGGAGGGTAGATGGGTAGTGCAGTGGCTATGTGTGTAGGTTTGTAGAGCTTTGGGTGGGATAGTAGGTAGAGCAGTGGGTAGGTAGGTTCGTTGGTAGATAGGTGAGTGGGTAGAGCAATGGGTTGTTGGGCAAAGAAGTGGGTAGAGTCTTGGGTAGTGGGATGGGTAGAGCAGTAGATAGGTGAGTAGGTGGTTAGAGTGGTAGGTAGAGCAGTGGGTAGTATGGTAGGAGGATAGAGTGTTAGGTAGGTGGGTATGGCTGTAAGTAGAGTAGTTGGTGGGGTAATAATAAAGGAGGGTAGGTGTTTAGTGGGTAGGTGGGTAGAGAAATGTGTTGGTGGGGAGGTGGGCAGGGCAGTGGGTAGGTGGTTAAAGCAGTTCGTATATAGGTAAGTATGTAGAGTGGTGGGTATGTGGGTATAACATTGGTTGGAGTGGTGAGGTGTGTTGAGCACAATGTAGTTAGTTAGTTGGATATGTGGGTAGGTAGGTGGGAAGTTAAGAAGAGCAGTGGCTATGTAGATAAGGTGCGAAGCGTGTGTGCGAATGTGCGGAGCACCACATGAAGCATGGGGAGATGTGTGCTGAGGGTGTGGAGATGAGTGTGGAGGGCGCGGAGAGTTGTGTGGAGAGTTTGGAGAGTTGTGCGGAGTCAGCAGTGAGGAATAAGTACAGCTGTCGAAAAGTGTTTAGGTAAAATGGTATGCAGTCTGTTAAATGGGTAGAGCTGTAGGTATATGTGTAGGTTAGTAGTGCTTTAGAAATAAGGGTAGGATGGTAGAGTGAAAGGTGGATGGGTATATAGGTAAAGTGGTAGGTAGGTGGGTGGGTGTGTAAATGGGTAGAGCTGTAGGTATGTGGGGGTGTGTAGGTTCATAGAGTGGTGGGTAGGACAGTGAGTCAGTGGATATATTGGTTGTTATATAAGTAGGTTAGTAGAATGGTGGATAGGTGGGTAGAGTGGTAGGTGGGTAGAGTGGTGGGTGGTTAGAGTGGCAAGTAGTGCAGTAGGTAGAGCAGTGGGTATGTAGGTAGGTAAGTAGAGTGGTGGGTAGGTGGATAGAGTAATGGGTTGGTGGAGAATGAAGTGGGCAGATTTTTGGGTAATGACGTAGGTAGACTTTTGGATTGTGAAGTGGGTCGGTGGCTAGAGCAGTAGGTAGTGGGGTCGAGCAGTATGTAGGTGGGCCGAGTAGTAGGTAGGCGAGTAGGTGGTTAGAGTTCTAGGTAGATGGGTAGAGCAATGGGAGGGCAAGTAGAGTGGTGGTTAGGTAAGTGCATATAGCACTAAGCATGTGGGTAGATATTTTAAGTGAAGTGGTAACTAGTTGGGTAGGTAGGTAGAGCAATGAGTGGTTGTGCAGGTAAATGGGTGAATGAAGCAATAGGTAGATGGGTAGGTGGAGTGATAGGTAGGTGGTTAGGTAGGTAGACTGTTGGGTAGGTTAGAGTGGCAGGTAGGTGGATAGAGTGGTGAGTAGATGGGTGGAGTGGTGAGTAGATGGGTGGAGTGGTGAGTAGATGGGTGGAGTGGTGAGTAGATGGGTGGAGTGGTGAGTAGATGGGTGGAGTGGTGGGTAGGGTGGTTGAGTGGTGGGTAGGTGGGTAGAGCATTGGGTATGTAGTAAGTATGTACAGTGGTGTGTATGTGGGTAGAGCATTGGTTGGAGTTGTGAGTAGGTGTGTAGAGCAGGAGGTGGTTATATAGTTGGGTAGGTGGGTGGAGCAATTCGTAGGTGATGGGATGGTAAGAAGAGCAGTTGGTGTTAGGGTAGGTAGAATGGTAAGCAGTTGGTTAGATGGGTAGAGCAGTAGGTTAGTAGAGCTTTAGGAATGTGGTTAGGATGGTAGAGTGAAAGGTAGATGGGTAGGTAGTTAGAGTGTTGGGTAGATGGGAGGGTGAGTAGATGAGTAAAGTAGTAGGTAGGCGGGGTGTGTAGGTGCATAGAGTGGTGGGTAGGTAGATTGGTTTGTTGTTAGAGTCGTGGGTAGGTAGGTAGATCAGTAAGTGGTTAGTAGAGTGGTGGGTAGGTGGGTAGAGCAGTAAGTTGTTAGAGCAGCATGTGGGTAGAATGGTATATATGGTGGTAGGTAAGAATAGCGTTATTGGGTTATAATAGTGGGTGGGTAGTCAGATAGAGCAGTTGGTAGGTAGGTGGGTAGAGCAGTGAGTTTATCGGTAGGTGTGTAAAGCAGTGGGTATGCAGGTAGGTAATTAGAGCAGTGTGTACATGAGTGGAGTGGCAGATAGATGTTAAGAGCAATGAAATCCAAGATGGTGGATGCCGAGGTGGCATGATAGAGCTTGAGGTGAAACGAAGGTAACTAAAGAAATGAAATCCAAGATGGTGGACACTAAAGTGGAATTATAGAGTTTGAATAAATGAAATACAAGATGGCGGCTGGATATGACGTAACCTAAATGGCGACAGGACATGATGTAATCCAAAATGGCGGTCGGAAATGACATAATCCAATATTGCGGCCTGAAATGACGTAATCCAAAATGGTTGCCGGAAATGACATAATAAAAAAATGGTGACGGATCCGGATCTCTCTGTCCCAGTAGCCCCATTTTCCTACTACTACCATGTCCGCTAGGGTTCGAAGAAGTCTTTCAACACATCCGTAACACTGAGGTCTCAAAGGGGTTGTCTGTAGTTTCTCAGGTTTACAAGTTGCTAACATTAATCTAAACACAAAGTTCCTTCCCCGATCTTTGAGCAATCTTTGAGGGTAACCATGCTTTCAAATAACTTGCTGTACAAAATGTTTAGCTACGGTTTCTGCAGTTTGATCAGGAGTGGGTATTGCCTCACAATATCTTGTTAAATAATCAATAAAATTCCACACATATTTATTCCCTTTCTCTCTCGGCGGCAAATGTCCTAGAAAATCTAGCGATAATAAGTGAAAAGGAGAGGTTAGTTGTGGCAAAGGACATAATGGTGCTTTGGTCAATTTCGTACTTTTCTTCCTGAGAAAATCATCACATTTTACAATGTATTCATCCACAGCCTTATTTAATGTTGGCCACCAGTACAAACATTTGAGGGGGTTCTGGGTTCGTTTCAATCCTTGATGAGAAGATATAGGAGTGACATGGTGATAACTACTCTTGGAACTAGAGACTTTGGAACAACCACTAAAATTTTAACTCCCTCTCGCCTACATAAAATACCTTTCTTATCAATAAAGAACCTTCCTTTATCTTTTTGATTAATTATGCCCTGACAGGTTTTAACCTCATTCTGTTCTTTCTGTATGTTCTCACTAGTAAAGTCTACCAACTGTATTCCATTTACCATTCGCGACAAACAGCATTTGCATGTTTCTTGTCAGATTTATGGATCACATCAAAATCAAATTCTTACAGATGACGTGCCCATCAAGTGAGCCTCGAACTCGGGTCCATACTAATAAGCTCTGCATAATTTTATAGCAAAAACTAAGGTACATAATAATTTTTCTGTGGTATTATAATTCATATCGGCTGAATTTAATTGTCTACTACCACAGGCAATTGGTTTCTCATGTCCTTTCCTCATCTGAGACAAGACAGCACCTACAGCATAACTAATAGCGTCTTTATTCAAAATAAATGGTTGTGAAAAATCTGGGTATATAAAAACTGCATATGAAATAAGTTTCGATTTCAACATTTGGAAAGCTTCCTCCTGTTCTGTTTCCCAATAAAATGGGTCATCTTTCTTTGTTAATTTGGTCAGAGGTCTGGCTATCTCCACGAAATTAGGTTCGAACTTCCTATAAAACTGAAATAAACCAACAACTTAGTGAAATTATGTAACATTTTTAGTTCTGGGGAGTTCTTTAATAGCTTGCAATTACTGTTGATTTTATTCTACTCCGATTGAACTCACAACGTGCCGTAAGTACTCTACTCTATCTTGCACAAATGAGCAATTACTAGGTTGAATTCGCATATTAGCTTTCTCTATTCTTTACATAATTTAATCATGCTCTGCATGTTGTTTTGCAGTGCTACTGAATATTATAATAGCATTAAGGTATACTAAGCACTGATCACCTAACAAACCTGTGAGTACATATTTTTCCATTATTCTCTCAAATTTTGCAGGGCAATTACACAATCTAAATGGGAGTCTAGTAAACTCATACTTTCCCATAAATGTAGCAAAACTAGTCTTCTCTCGATCGCTCTCCTCTACGTTGAGAAATATTTAGACACATGCAAAGCATCTTATGTTTCAGTGACATTAGGTAATCGGTTAGGGGTCCTGCTTTGCAATCTTGCTAACCTGTCAGGAGTCTATGCACAATAACTGCGGGAATCTGCCAATTTGACTTACTCCCTGAAATAATACCTTTATCAATTGTGTTTTTTATCTGTTCTGCAATTACTGGTCTTAAGGCATGTGGTTCTATGTATGGGTTCTGCTTTATTGGTCTGGTCTCGCCCGTATATATTTTATGCTTCAATACGTTCATGTAACTAAAATTAGAACAACCTTCCAATTGGAAAATATAAGCAAATTTCATAAAAAATTGGGAACATAACTTTAAAATTGCTGTTGGTAAAATGTTTCAATTTGTCTCGGACAATTTCCTCTATTTCCATGAGTTCATCATTTGGTAATGCTGCACTCTTCTTAATCACTGCATTGCAATTATCTTGACATATGAGTATGCAAACTCTGACTACTTTGAGTCAATTCATTTATTTTTAATTTACATGAACAATCTGATCGCGGTACCGATTTTTAATATTCGAGCATTTTTTTTCAAAATTAACTTCCCTGTTTCTACTACTTTTCAAAATTATATGGCAGGACTTGGGGTTTTATTTGGGATCGAAACCACCTCTACTCGGCATTTATAATCTCGGCAGCTTTGATGAAACTGAGACACATTTTGTCCTGTTCCATGGCCTCACACACTATTTCTCGCACTCTATGGCTACTACAACTCGAGGGAAAACATGCGTCCTACTGAGCATACTGGAAGAAGAGAACAGTCTGTGGTTCGAGAACGTGTTAAATGTATCAAAATCTCACCAACAACCGAAATACTGGCGATTGGCACGCATACTGCAGGCCGTGGAAGGCATGGATTATTTCCCATGTAGCGATAACAAAGCCATCATACCTCCGAGCGAAGCACTGCGAAACTCGTTATTTGTCGTCGATGACATTGCTTGTGAGAAACAAGCTTCCGTTCAAGAATACTTTAACACGGGACGACACGTGTACGTGGACTGCAGGTGCCTCGGCCAGATATATTCGCGCATACCCAAACAGATGCTTCGCGGCAACGCAAACATGTTGGTGCTGTTTCGCATGGACGATAGATACGAACTTACGCCACGTTTACGACGATCATGTTAATACGGACATTACTTTACCAGATTCCAAAGAAATGTGTTCCATGTGCGGGAAAGAGAAAAATGGATTTTTGACAGTCGTTAAGGACTGTCCGCTACATAATGGAAGGTACAGGTGTGGGTTTGATCAGTTCATCGCTGCCTGCAGAGAGGATTCGTCTACTGGGAGCCAGCAAGTGATGTCATCTATACCTTCTGCTATATTGATAGCTACTCCTTCTGCAGACGGTTATGACGAGACAGTTAATGCTGAAGACGCAATCAGTATAATTTGATATCAAAGTCGCCTGTGTCTTATCTGTATATGTCATTACATTGTGTTGCAGTTGCAATGACATCACCTTCACAATCAATTATTTCCCTTCCATGTTTATTAAAGGACACTGTATAACCTATGTTTGTTAACTGACTGATAAAATATAAGTAGAAATTCCTGGGACATAATTTACATTGCAAGCTGTTACTTTTTCAGACACATTGGTTACAACTATGTTGATATCGGCATCGCCTACACTATGAGGTATCATATGGGCATTATTAGCTATAGTAATATTGAGATCTGTTACAGGTGATACGTTTATTAAACATGATTCACTTGCACAGATATGAGAAGACGTACAAGTGTCTAGAAACCATATATATTTGTCATCATATGCACTGAAATCAGACGGAAGATCAGCTAAAAGATTGTTATTTGTCTTGATATTTTTATATGTACTGACATATCAATTTTGACTTTATCAGGACAATTAGATGCATAATGCCCAAACTTATAGCAAAAAAAAAACATAATTTGTTCCTTTAAAAATTTCTGCTGTCTTTATACCGACTTTTGGTATACAAAACTGACTCGTCTGAAACAGAGTTTCTGTTAACGGGTAATTCTACTTCATGAAGTAGCTTAACTTTAACTGAGTCATCAGTAATAGCTATACCTGAGATTTCTAAGCCTAAAATCATGGGTCTATTTTTCTCTGGAAGACCAGCCAACATTATAGATCATATCCATTCCTCTCTAACTTTAAATCCCACCTCATTTAGGCGTTGGGAAGTTGAAAAGATATTGATTATATATTCCTAGACTGATTTGCAGTTTTCTAAACGCGTTATTGTTAATTTTCTCAATAAACCTACCGTTCGTGTTAAACCCGCATCTTCAAAGGCTTTATGTAGATTTTCCAAAACTTCCTTGGTTGATATAGTTGTTTCTATGAGTGGATATATAACGGGTTGTACTAGCAAGATGATTTTAGCTCTGGCCTTACGATCCTTAGCAGGCGCATCCTGTGATTTTGATGTTTCTTCAACTGCATACAATAATCCTTCACACTTAAGATACACTTTACAAGTAGATTTCCAGGAGAAAATATTTCCCTACCTTTTCGTCGGTCGAATTGCGGAAGATTTGAGGAAGCCATAGTTTGCCACAAGTATGCAATCTTACCACAACACACTATATTTTTATCTTAATTTTCTTCTGCAGCAGATAATTGTCTACAAATGAAAGATATTATTCTTAATGAAATATTTACGACACCCAAAACCTGTTGGGAAATAATCTATATATTTGCTTCTCGAAACAATAAAAATGTATTTTCCTTATTCGATTTTCTTACAAATAAAAACAGAGAAATAAAAACTAGTAAATAACTCATATAAGAACAATAGATATTCTACATAGAGAAATGTTTTATTCACTTTTCCAACAATTTGGCAGAAACCAATAGATTATTTCCTACCCCGTAGGATTAAAACAAAATCGTCAATACTGTCCAACACATCAATGAGAGCACCGGGTAATAATACCGGACTAAGAAGTAATTCCAGTCACATTTTTGTATTACGAGGATTTCATTTGCGAATAATAAGAGAGATATCTTGATAAGTATGATTGCTGTTTTGTGGCTGCTGGTCGCCCTGCTGGAACTCAGGTTTGTCACAAATAGTTTTGTTAACTTATTGTTTGTGTTTTGGTTGAGAGGTTTTTCGTATACTCTTAAAGGGTGGAATATCAGACGCCATATTTGTTTATAATTTGCGTACAGGGCTATCTACCTGATGCGAGGGCAAATACAAACGAAATTGCACGCACGCAGTTCACGAGTTTCCCGCTAGTTTAACACTATATTCCCCTAAATGGGTCAGAAGCTGCACAACGTAACAAAAAAAAAGAGGCGTAGCACGGACGCTGTTGCCATTTCTCTTACACACACACACCCAACCGGCGCGCGGGCGGTGGTTCGTCGGCTCGCGCCATAAAGAAGAAAGAAATTTATTGCACTGGCCATTTATGTCTGAAAATTTTGAAATCCCATGTAAACCAGTACACAATATAGACATGACTCTTTTCACAGTTAGAAATATATTTCATTCTAATTATCTAAAATATATGTTTTTAAGTTTTCGGATACAATTCTATACACCTGTTGTACCTTCATACGAAATAACTTATAGGGCGGTAGTTAATTACTAATCCAAAATCAAAATAAATAGCATTTTTAACGTTCCTGTTCTAAGCACAAATATGTCTTAGATAAACTTGCATTTCTTAACTCCAACAGGGTAATGAAATGATCTTCGCAAAATGATATCACAACTTGAAATGTCTGGCTCGAATACGGCTTCTACATTTACATTAACGTACATAGTTATACAGTTTTTTACCGTGTAGGAATATTGAATATGCATCGTGGGATACAACTTGTGTACAAATAAGTTTTACATTTATTACATCTCTAAAAGAAATTGTTTTTGTTTTCAGTTAAAGGGCGAGAAATAATTTGATTTTCTTTGACGATTTATATAAACTAACTTGGTTGGTTCGCAGGTAACTTCTAAATACACCGTTTCTTCATTTGGACCACTGAGTGCCCTTCAATCACATGTAAAAATCAACATTGACTTGCACATACAATTGAACAGTAATCTTGTATGGCGTAGCCAATGTGACACCGAGACACTAAACTGTGATACATATGTGCATAAAACGAAATGAAACTGGTATCAGTTGCCACCAGTTTAAACAGTGTACTTCTATTTGGGCGTTATGGTCTCTCATAATTTACTGTCTCGCAGTTAATGTTTCTGTATGCACGCCAGGGGATTTTAATGCGAGCATATATCCATTTCGGGACAGTGATTACTTTTTAAACATTAACTTTGAGTAATGCTGAGTTAACCTCAAACTAGCTAGAATCAAGCGTTTCGTCTACGTTGGCACAACAGGTTTCAGCGTCTCATAATTATCAGATTAACGCCCCTTATTAATTATCATCAGGGCTTGAATAAATTTGAAAGCGCGAGGAGTGTGACCTGGGGCACGCACATCACTGCATGTAGTGAAGTCCAAGTGACCGCTAAATTTAAATACTATCACATCCAAAACATTTATCCACTTGTCAAATTTTCGTACAGTATTATCAATAAAGTTGGTAATTTGAAGAGATTTGCTCTGACTCTAATACAAATATACTTTGCTGCTGCTGCTCTCCAATGTCCATTTACAGCTAACAGAAGTGTGGTAGTTGTACGTTTGTTTTATAAAATCTTAACTGGGATTCAGTTAGCATATTATATTTGCTTACTTGTATATTCAATAGCAACTTTCGACCACCATACACATGTCTGGAAAATTATCGATAGGTCGAATTTCTTTTAGAGGGCGGGGAGAAAATTGAATAAAGCTGGAGATGTATAAAGTAACAAAATTAAAAAATTTGTGCAGTGAGAAAGTGTTTAAATAATGAGTGTTTTACGGTTTATAAATGGCCTGTACCAGAAAATTATGTTCACTGCGCAACTGATACTGATTGCGAAGTTAACATAGCATTGTCTGTACCACACCACCGCCTCTCATTTTCATATCCTGTACACGGGCCTGTATGTATGTGTGTGTGTGAATAGGTATATGTGTATGTATTTGTGTGAATAGGTATATGTGTATGTATTTGTGTGAATGTATGTACATGCATATGTGTGCGTGTGTATATGTGCGTATGTATAAATGTATATATGTATGGGGTTAAGCCTAGTTTTCAATTAAAAATCGTGTGATGTTTTACAATTGAATATCGTGTATACAAGGACTACTGCTTCCACATGTTACAAACAAGGATGATGTATTATACTTCTTCCGACATGTCTGTAATCCTTCATTATAATATTTGAAAACTTATGGTGTTGAACTTGCAAGTGTATCTATTTTGAGCCTACTTTCTGAAGGAAAGAATGGCTTATAATATCACTTTCTTGTGTGTGCGTGTATGCATGTGTGTCTACGCGTGTCCGCCCTTTTCAATTTTTGAATTCGTCGACCGAATTTTACCAAAATCGGGTTATATATATTGCATACATAGTTAAGACACCCTGCGTTTATAGTTTTCGACAACGCTACGGACTTACTTTCAAAATGGAGGCCATATTATTATTTAGGGTGATATGAAATATCTCAGGAACCATTCTACTTATTTATACCAAATTTTGTAGCCTGGCAGAGCATCATGTCAGCATTAAATTTTGAAGTGGATATTGTGGTTATATTGAAATTTTGGAAGAAAGAATAAAATAATAAATAAAGATTTTACATTATATCTCGAAAACTATCAAAGCAATTCTTGCCCAACTTGGCATGGAAGTCATACTATGACAGGTTAGGCAAACGTACGTAATTGAACTTCCTTAAATACTTATTTTCAAAATGGGAGTCATACAGATATTTAGGTTTATTTGGAATATCAACTACACCATCCAACCAATTTCGATCGGAGTATCGGTGGCTGATCTGTTAAACTGCTCGCCTCCCACCAAGGCAAACCAGGTTCAATCCCCAGCCAGGTTACCGGATTATCGCAAGTGGGAATCGTGCTGGACGATGCCATTGGTCGGCGGGTTTTCTTGGGAATCCCTCATTCCGGCGCCGACCCTTCTTTCCATCGCCGTTCCATTCTCACCACTATCACCCTCATCGGGTCTCAAGATCTCGCATTTAAGACCCGCCCAAATCTTTTCACTCACTCATTAATTTCGATCAAATTTTGTATGCTGAAAGAGTCTACTACAAGCACAAATGTGCCAACTCATAGCCACTTTTCTCAGCCAGTTTGTAAGATAGTGCTACATGAATAAAAATGTTTTTACGTCATATCTTAGTAAACAATAAGCCGATTCATACAAAATGGGCAAACAAGTAGTACTGCAGCAGGTGATGTTCAATTATATGTTTCAAGTGTCTCAGACGCTTATTTTGAAAACGGTGGCCATATAGTTATCTTAGCTTGAAACGTCATATTGTCGAAACCATGTAATCAATTCAAACTTATTTGTATGCTGGCAGTAGATATTACAACTATCAACTATGTCTATAAGGAGCTTATTTTGTCCGTAATTTTGTAAGGTAGCGTCACATGAATAAGTATATTTTTATGAAATATCTCGGGAAACAATTGACCTATTACAACCACATTGGGAAAACATGTTTTCACTGCAACAGGTGTTGTAAATTGCTATGTTTTAAGTAGGCCAGGCACATATTTTCAAAATGGTGACTACAAAAATATTTCAATTAGTATATTTTTAAACCAACCAATTTCCAATTTAACTTTGTATAATAGCACTATCAATTACAATCTTCAAAAGTGTCTATATAGAGTTTCATTTCTCTCCCATTTTGTAAGTTTGTCTTATAATACAAATTACATTTATGTCATATTTCGGGACACAATCACCAATTCGTTCCATAAAATGGCGAATAATTGGTATTGTGGTAGGACATATAAATATATGTATTTTTTTTTCAGTGTGACAGACATGTTCAGAATGGCAAGTGTAAATCAATTTTAGGTTAGTGTGAAATATCTACTAATATATGCAATATATTATAGCATTACTTCGTATACTGGCGGTATACAATCATCGAATGTAATAATACATAACATTTTTGTCCTCCATTTGTGAAGATCGTCACATGAAATATATGGTGGTTTTATGTCATATCACTGGACTAATCAACCAATATTTATCAGATTCTTCACACAAGTAGCGCTATGGTAGACCATGTAAACTTAAGAGTTTTAAGTGGCTCAGTCACTTATTTTCAAAATGACGACCCTGTAAATACATTAGGTTAGTGAACCCTATCATTCCAAAAATTTTTCTAATTAAATTCGAAGTTGATTCTCGAATCCAACCTTCGTAATGCATACTAACTTATGATACGAGGTTTTCTGAGTTCGAGTCCCGGGTAAGGCACGTGTGTATTCGGAATCGTCTCACTACAGTTGCATATGTTTCTAGTTTCGTCTCTAATGATATTGCTTTCACCGAATCAAGTCTGATCTACCAACACAGCTTTTAAAAAATTATTAAACAACTTTCGACCCATGTTGAGGAAAGCAGGCTCATTAGTTATATCAGTAAGTTCTTATTTGTGTCTTATTTGCGATAATTTACTTGCACTTTTTAAACAACGTCAAAGTAATATAATGATTCTCGCAAAGTGATATTGCAACTGGAGATGTCAAATCCGAATACGGCATCTGTATTAACTTTAAATACGTAGTATTTACATCAATATACCTAACAATTACTTGATTATGCGATGAGTCAAAATATCTGGCCTACAAATGTGCAGTGTGCCAAACAACATACACATGTTCTGAGAACGCGAACCTATTTTAGGAAGTCTTACGCATGCTTTCAATGTATTTAGGAGTAGGGTCACCTGATTTTTGTGAAAATAATTCCACGCTAACAACAGTTCTATTTCATATGTGCACAACTTCAATGTTCCTTTGTGTATTAGACACTTTTCTTGATAAAGGCCCAAGCCAAATCACATTTAGGTTACTCTACGAGTAAACATCTATAATTCGCTGGCAGACGCTAAAAACCAGCACCAGTTAAAATCATCCAGTTATGAAAGAGAATCTAAGTTCAAGTGTTTTAGAAATACAGCAAATCACCATATATTTTGCAACAAGCTGACGTCTCCACGAATTAGTGAATACAGCCACTGAGCCGATTAAACATTTTTGAAGCAGTATTCTAGTTATACATACGATTAAATATGTGATATTAGTATTCCTTTCACGCTTTGTTACAATCTGTAAATATTTTATTTATAATATTTCACCACATTACATAAATAATATATCTTTCTAAAGAGTTATTTGCACATCTGACTATAGACTGTTCACGGTAAAGTGAGCACTTTTGAGGCCGTAGTTACTTTTCCCTTTCGGCCGTTTTATTTTTTCATTTAAACACCATTTAAAATAAATATTGACATGCAAATTATAAACATAAAATGTATATTCCACCATACTCTGAAATTAACTTCTACGGCTAAAATTATATAAATTTACTTGCTGCTTGCTGACCCGTGCGACTTCATTCGCATGATATTTTTGCAAAGATATTAAAATTAAGCCCGCCATAGTTTAATCAAGTTTTCATATTTAAAATACTAATTTTCTTATTTCAGGTTTAATGGAGTTATTAAATTATACCCTGCCATCGCTTCGAAAATATTTTATTTTCGCATAATATTGAGGACTTTAAATTTATCCAGCCATATTTTTTTTGGTTTCTCTAGCCACTGAGCTACTGCAGCCCCACTATTGGGTTCTCTACCCACTGAGCTCCTGTGGCCCCCTTATTGGGTGCTCTAGCACCTAACCAACTGCGGCCTCACTATTGGGTTCTCTAGCCCCTGAGCTACTCCGGCCCCACTATTGGGTTCACTAGCCACTGAGCTACTGCGACACCCTTAATTGGTTGCTCTAGCCACTGACCAGCTGCGGTCCCACTATTGGGTGCTCTAGCCACTGTACTACTGCGGCCCCACTATATATATATCTATCCACTAAGTCACTGCGGCCCCACTTGGAATAACTCTAGCCACCTGGCCACTAAGGTTTTTTGGAAGGAAAGGTTTACAGCCCATAGACAAAAAGAAAGGAGAAATTACGGTTTTTTTAAACAATGTTTTCTTTATGCAGTTATCCTACGAAAAGCTTAATCCAGTACCTTTTTACTTACCTGATCATCATTTTTTTCGGAACTGTTTGAGATATCTCGATGAAACAAAGACTAAGTTAGTCCTGAGGTTATTATCTATATACTTTGTAAATTTTATGTCAATACGTTAAGTGGTTTTTGAGTTAAATCCATTCGGACAGACAAAACAGACAGACATCTCTTAGTTATAAATTATACTATATAAAAATAATTAAATGTGAAAAATTTGAAAATCACAGACATACACATTTATTTTATTTAGTAGTACAGATTATTCCAAAAGAGAAAATTTCAAAGTGCTCACTTTACAGTGAATAGCTTATATCAACAATGTGGTATGAACATTGTAAATCATTCGAGGTAAAATTCTCTTACATGTAAGGGAATCAAATTAACTCTACATGTAAGGTGAAATTAACTCTTAAAAGTACAATTAATTAACATAACAAGGAAAGTTGTATTCCGTGATCGTTCGGAACGTACCAGAAAAAAGTGTGGGAAAATTCCATACAAGTAAGGGAACATTTACTATATTGTAAAATAAAATTATATTTAGAAATTCCGGGAGTACAAGTAGTGTAAATTTCATTACCTACTCAGTCGAATCACATTATTATGATCACCTGTTAGTATCCATACTAACCGCCCTTCGCAGAAAGGACATCGGCTAGACGAGCTACCAGTGACTCAGTCAGGTGCTGATATGTCTCCACGGGTATCTGGACCCATGTTGTCTGCAATGCATCCCACAACTGTTGAAGGGTGCGTGGTGGAGGAGACAGACGGCGAACAGAACGATCAAAGTGGTCCCACAGATGTTCAACTGGATTGAGAACACGGCTGTTTGGGGGCCAGAGAATAACGCTCAAGTACTAATCGTGCTCGTCCAGCCACATGCAGACACTTCTAGCTGTGTGGCAAAGTGCATTATCGTGTTGTTAGATCCCATCCTCCCGAGGAAAGACAATTGAGGGGCTGAGAAGTAAAGTGATACAAGTAACATTTTTTTGGCAAAAATGAGATAACCATATATAGTACTATATAATTTATATTTATGGTAAAAGTAATATAAGTATAACTCCATCCAATGCTGCGCTCTATGGGTGTAACTGTTATATTACAATGTTTTACTCGCTATTGTTCAGTGGCAAAGTAATACACGCGAGCTTGCGTCTTTTTCCCCTCTGTGGAAAAACCAACGACCATTCAGTTGTAAATCAATACAAGTGCGAACGTGTTTTGTTGTCTATTGTGATGGTGTTTTGAGTGTATTTTTGTGATAATGGATGAAGGTATATATTAATTGGAACATGTATTTATACTACAGTAGTGTTTTAGCATATAAGGAAATAATATTTAAACGAAACCTTAAAAAGATGTACGTATAAACTACACAGCAAAGAAAAAACAGTTTGTTATGGTTTGAGGTTAAGAAATATTTCAAAGGCCAAATGAAGAACGTTTTACTATGAAATAATAAACTCAGGCTTTAAAAAGACGATTATATAGGTAACAATTTTACAACCATTAACCTATTTAAGCCTACAATAGCTGAAATTGTACTTATGGGTTTCGATGTAGATAGTTTTTCTGCCTAAACATATGGATATGTTGTCTAGTGGATACATTGTTAAAATGTGAAGTGGGGGGTCTTGGGTTCGAATATTGATAGGGGCAATCATTGGTATGTTTTACTATACAATATTAAAGAGTTTAAATTAAACTTTTGCAAATTGCTAGTTGAGGTAAAAGCCCATTATGCAAGTGGGTTCATACTCGCAAAATGAAATCAGAAACATTAAAAGAACTCATTTTTCCTAGCCTAAGTTATTTAATGTAGCAATCAAAACTACTGTATGTTCAGTAAATTTACGAATTTTATTATTGTTTTTGCAGGTTAGGAGTTTGAATATTTTAAATTTGATATTGAAACATAGTACCGTACATTCTTTTTTATACACAATCGCTTATGCATTCCCCAACCCCATTCCTGTGGTTTTAATATTTTTATGTGGCAAGAACACAAGTTAACTTACTATTGTGACAGTTCGGAACCATTGAATGGTTATTAGCTTACATTGTTTGTGGTGACAGGATCAAAACATTTTGTGATTCACTAAGAAAAAAATTATGTCCAAATTAATGTTTCTTCTCATAATCACTTAAAATATTACTAGCTTAACAGCAATGTAATGAATCTCGAGAAGTGTCACAGGTGTCAGTATGATTTAATGTGAGCCAGAGTGTATGTTTTAGACTAGGCCTACATAGTGGTTATTTTACAGGATACTCGAATTCACCATTTGGTGATACAGACAATGATGGAAACTACATGCCATCAGACCAAGATTCCGATGACAGTGGAAGTTCTTTTGCAAGACCACTGCCAAACACTGCTTCAACCTCACTCAACACATGAGAAAAATGTTCTAAATCAAGAGATATTAACAACACATTCTAGGGGTCGGAAACATGTGCGGGAAGTAGCCAAGAGGAAACGGGAAGTAGCAAAAAGACTTCGAAATTCTGGTAAATCTTACATTGGAAATAGAGGGATAGTAAAGCCAGCGAGACAGTTGCGACCATTTAACCACAACTGCCGGTATAAATGCAATGAAACTATTTCAGAACAAGAAAGACAAACCCTTTTCACTGAATATTGGGCCCTTGGTAGCTGGGATTTGCAAACTGCATTTGTAGGTAGCTGCATTAAACTGAAACAACCAAAAAGTCAGAAAATAGGTTCTAAGAAGTCAAATAAACACAGTACTGTAATATCAATGAAAGGTAATCGGATTTGTAAAGAGTTCTTGCTGAAAACTCTAGATATTTCAAATGTTCGATTTAGTCTAGTTGCAGATAAGAAATCCGAAAGTGGTATATCTCCAAGAGATAAGAGTGGCCAATCAACACCTAAAAATAAAATACCTGAACATCAGATACAGTTTGTCAAGAAGCACATCGAGTCTATTCCAGAGTATGTTTCTCATTACAGTAGGATTCACTGTCCCCAGAAGAAGTTCCTTCAAGAAAGCCTTTATATTTCAATAATGTACAATCTTTATAGGACTGTGTGTGAGGAACAGAATGGAACTCCTGTGAAAGAATGGGCATACCGCCATACTTTCAACACCCAGTTTAATCTGGGTTTTTCACCTCCCGAGTTCTGAAACTTGCAGCAAATGTGACAAATTCAACAATTTGTTACGCAGTTGTGATCCTGAAAGCGAAGAAAAGAAGGAAATAGAAAGGGAAAAAATGTTACACCTCCGTAAAGCAGAGCGTGCCAGGCAGCAGAAGAAAGCAGATACAGAAAGAGCATCAATTCGAACGGACACCATTGTGATAGTGTTTGATTTGCAAAAAACGTTACCAACACATCATCTTTCAGCCAACAAAGTATATTATCTTCGCCAGCTATGGACATATAACTGCGGAGTACACAATCTTGTGACTGGTAAGGCTCGTATTATCATGTGGGATGAAAGTATTGCCAAAAGAGGCTCGCAGTAAGTAGGCTCTTGCTTAGTCAAGTGCATAAACAGCTTAGATGACAAAATTAAGCAAGTCATCGCATACACTGATTGTTGTGCTGGACAAAATTTCAATGTTAACACAGTCAAGTTTTGGATGTATATTGTCAAGGAAAAAACATTGTAACGGTGCATCACAAACTCCTGGAGCCTGGACACACATTCAATGAATGTGATCAGGATTTTGGATTGATAGTAAAGTGTAAACGTAACGAAATGCATATGTATGTTCCTGATCACTGTGTGGATGTCGTTAGGAAAGCCAATAAAAAGTTTCAGGTAACTATAATGTGTCGCAATGATTTTGTGTCCATATCAAATATGGGTAAGTGTACCAAAGCAAATGTTAAAATTAATACAGAGGGGGACAAAATCGAGTGGCGAAAAATAAGGTGGTCCATTTGGAAAAAACAACACCTGTTTGTTATGTTTTACAAAATGAAATTAAATGAAGAATTGGCATTTTACTGTGCTAATTTCTCTAAACCTTCTAATGGACGACGTGCGCACATTACACTGCAACCTGTGTATGATGAGCCAATAAAAATCAAGCAAGCCAAGTGGAAAAATTTATAAGAACTGAAAATGTATATCGCACCAATACATCATGCTTTCTTCGATCATCTAGTTTATGAACCAGTACATTCCGAAACGTGAACCCGAAGAGGACATGGGAAAAAGCGTCGCAGAAGAGAATATGAGACACATGTTGATGATACCCTTACTAGAGCACACATTCAAGAATACACAGCACAAGAAGAAGCAGATGGAAATGGTGGAGAAGACGAATCAGCAGATGATGTTGTTCTTTCTGATGAAGCAAGTGATATTTTGGACAGTGATAATGAGTAAATTCCAAAAGAAAATGTCTTTTCATCACAAAGGCAGTGCTAATTTCGTATCATAAATATTGTACTATGGACAAATATTTTATTAAAATGTTATATTTGCACTTGTATCACTGTGCTTCGAAATTATTTTTATTTCAAAGTGATACGAGTGATTTTAAAACCTTATAAATTATGTACATCTTCCATAGTAGGTCAAATTAACAATCTCTGAGGCAAAAGAATACTAATAACAACAATAAGAACTAGTCATGTCTTACTTAGCCAAGTTTGAATATTTCTTTATTACAGATACAACTTTAAGTGCATTTTCTCATAATTTCTGACATGTGACTTGTATCGCTTTGCTTCTCAGCCCCTCAATTATCATGTACAGGCAGGCGTGATCGCCGAGGATAAACTTATAAGCAAATCAATCACGAGTCACATGGATGATGGGACCTATAGAATACCACGAGAACAGACTATAACATAGCCCCCACCGCCTTGCGTTCGTCCAGCAATGAATGCAGGGTGTCTGTTCTCCGACGTTTCTCGCCGGACACGCCGACGTCCATCCGTTCTATGCAGCTGAAAACGTGACTCGTCTGAGGCTACCCGTCGCCAATCAGCAGCGGCCCAATGCCCATACTGACGAGCAAAATCCAGTCGTTTTCGTCGATGCACCTGTGTTAGCATGGGTGTAATCACTGTCCGTCTACTCCGGAGCCCCTTTCTCAGAAGTGTTCGCTGAACTGCTGTGGGAGACACGATTATGGATGCCCCCCTGGTTCATTTTGACGGTGAGCTGTTACACTGTAGCCAGTCGATTTGCCTTCACGCACCTTCGTATTCGACGTTCATTTCGGACATCAATGGCGCTTGGAGCTCCGCAGTTTCCACGGCGGTTATTCCATTGGTACCATTCGTCCACTCACGATACACCTTTACCACAGAGGCACGTGGACAGTTCACAAACGTCGCTGTTTCCGAAATGTTGCCCCTTTTGGCCCGAAAGCCAATGATCCTCCCTTTTTGCAACTCGGTTAAATCGCTTCCCTAACCCATGACAGCAGGAAGTGTAATGTGTACAGCCAGCCTGTCGGTCGCATCATATACCTGTTACACCAGCCCACGTCAAGGGCCATACGTCATGGGCTATACACTGCATGTGGCACTACTAGCAGGTGGGCATAATAATGTGATTCGATAGAGTATATAATACAATTAAATTAGTATTTTATTCTCCAAGGCCAAATTTCGAGATTACGTAACATTTTATTTAGTTTAAACAGTCTTTGACACACTGCCATATAACGCATACTCGAAATTAAACTTTAAGTAAATAAATTTCACAACTAATTCGGAATAATTCGTACAATTGTACAGTGCACCGACAAGCAGGATCTAAAATTCAATGGCCATTATTTTGCTTGGTCATGATTTCCTCATTGCTCCTGAATTGGGCACTGCCAAGTTGTTTTAGTGCATGGTTTTAATGATTGTTCCTAGTAAAGATATAACGTCTGTCTTCAGTCGGTACTGGTAATATCCTAACCAATATAAACGTGCTTCACAGAGATCATAAGGATGGGAAAACAACAACAAACGCCACTACTACTGAGGAGTCAGCTGACCAGGACGGTTCACCGCGGGTGAGGCACTCATATCACTGTATGAAATTGTCTGCTTCCAGGCTAAAACCAGTGAGTACGAATATGATGAGGGTAGCACACACCAAGTGACGGACTGTCAATTTGAGGGTCGTAGGAGTCCGCCATCTCTCTAGGAGCGGCGAAAGAATGTAATGGTAAAGGGAGTAGGAGTACCCTTAGAAAACACACCGGCCAACAGCAACATTCGTCATGTTCCCCACATGCGGAAATACGGGTGTACCCCCGCAGGGAATCGAACCTCGGCAATGGAAGGACAGTACACTAGGAGCACGGCCGCCATGACCCTTATCGCTCTGCAATGCACATTCTTGAAAAAACATATTTGACATTATCGTTTCTCAATAAGTGATTGGGACTGCAAGTCAGTTCATTGCCTTGCATATAGAGGTGACGATGCATCGTTTATGCGTAACTGTCTCGTCCTTAACGTTACCACAATTTAATGCACCAAACACTCTAAATAACTCTGGTCAAGCAGTTCACATACTTTACACCACCCTTAATACAACCCGTTATTTAGCCCTATACGACTATTCAACATAAATTGCGTTTTAAAAATTTTACACCTAGTTATGTAAAAACGTTCTCGGGCATGCAAATAGTGAGTAGGCATTAATTAAAGTACACTGTAAACCATGCAATCTATTACTTGTAATCGGAGCAAGACGTACAGACCACCTTAGACGTGCGATAAGCAGTTACATTTTTAGTCTAAACCGAGAGCGAACTTTGTGTTAAAATTTTGCCTTACACCCTACGCTGATTGCTCTAAAGGCATCAGTCGTGTAATTAAAGAATATGATGGATTCCTTTTTCAGTTTTTACAGCTTTAAGACTTCTAATAAGGCTCGCCATAAGTTCTGTACTTAGCAGCAAGAACTCTTTTATTCATTCTCAAGTATGGTGAATATTCGACTTTTATATTTTGGTCAAGTATACGTGACACGCAAACGACGCTCCAGCTCAACACAAAGATATTATTATAAAATTCGAAGTTTTGAGCAGGTCGGTTAAGCAGTCTGGGCTGACTTACCTACACGAGAGAGAATTTGTTTTTCACAGTAAAGTGCTATTTTCATGATGTTTACACAGTGTAAGAAATATATTACTGTCCAAAGCGTCTTTTCAGATCTATCCATTGATTAAATCCAATAGGTCAATCCCAATACAAGGGTATAGTCCGTACGATAGGACTACCACCACAAAATTTCATTGTCGTCACGAAAGTAAATAAACAATTAGTCAGATATTGATTCTTAAAAAAAAGTTACAGTCCAGCATTGTTTGCACCACTCTAAACTACACCGGGTGTGATCACTGGTTTCCCGGTAATGTGTCATTTAGTTATTTGTAAGCATCATAGTTGACACAATCCAGAACACAAATTACGAAAATACGTCGTCGGATTTGCAGGAAAAAATGGTCACGTGACGATTTTGTTACTAGGAAGTGCCAATCGGAACACAGCCTCAGAAAACTGATTATTTTTGTCTGGAGTGCAGGCGTAACAATTTCAATAATTTTTCAAAACATTATAAGACAGCATTAATGTACGGTATTTTCTTGCTTTGTTTTTACGTATATATTTTGTTGTTTTCATTCGAAGAGTTAATGTAAACGCCTCACGACACATTTACTGAATTCTTTGTGCCGGGCTATCGGCCCATGACGACTGTTTAGTTATTACAATTAACTGCTTATTGTAGGACGTGTATTCGCGACTGTGTGTACGCTGAACAAGAGAGTATAGCTATTTCATGATTGGCCGTGACGATATCCTCGCATGGCGGGAGCCCTGTAATTGACCTTGGGACCAGTCAGTGTAGCCCCGCGCTTCATGGGCAGCTGTGGTCATATCCGCGACATGTAGCGGGCACCCGTCTAAAGAGATGGAACGACTACCGCTACAAGCAGAGTAACCACGCTAGCGACCTGGGCCGCTATTCCCCGATGCGCGCTGTGAGTAGGCGGAAGGCGGGAGCATTGTATTGAAATATTCCCCTACAGGTACGGAAAGCTACAGTCTCTACTTCACCGTTCACGTCTAGAAATTCTCAATTCTTGCGCATCTCTTACACATGGCTACAGATATTGGGCAACCTGAATATACCAAGTGACACCTGAAGACGAACATGTGTTATGTTGAATTAAGTGTCCGCGAAGATGTACGTGATTCCGAAAATTAGATAATTTCATTAAAACCTTAATAACTTTTCATGTGTAATAATTGTATCAATAGGTTTGCATGCAGTTTGTAATACACATGATGTATATAAACTATTGTAACAAACTTCAGGAGGCGATTCCTTGGATCAAAACAACGACAAATGTTCCTATATGTCTACTACAACGCGTTGTTATTGAGTTACTGGACTTACATTAGCCACATCGCAGGCGATGCTCGAAGTCTCCGCCATGGGCAGCAATACATGGGTCATGTCCAACAGCTGCATAGGCTTAATAAATATGCTGTTCCAAGTCGGCGGTGTCATTAACCGGCGTAGCATGCACCACACTTGTCATTATTACTCACAGCTAATAGTCGAGTGGATTAAGGTCAGGGGATAGGGCAGGCCAATGCACTGAACCGCGATGCCCGAGCCAACTAAACAACACTGTAAGTGGTGGTGGAGATACGTGTTGCCACAATGTGAAGCGCCTGAAACCAATAACAACGCTTGGTAGGACGTATGCATATAAGACAATTATTGTTGGCTTTGATAACAGGAATCACCTCCCAAAGTTTGTTACAATAGTTTAGGTACATCTTAATGTTTGCAATTTTATTCCAACATCATCTTACAAAGGTTAAATAAATACGCATGTGACAGTGAACATAGCCAAACAAGCATAGTTTGAAGTGAGTATAAATAGTTTAATAGTTAATGTAGACACATTGTGATAATTAATGCTCTTGCTAAAGTCCAAGTGTGGGGATAAATTGTCAGTAGTTAGTCTAATTAGATAGTTTGCGGCAAGGAAACAAATTACGTGCAGCCATGTAAATTTGATTAGGTGAGAAAACAGCGCCATGTAGAAACGTTTTGTGATGAAGTTTTACAGTCGTTGATTATTTAAATAATTTTAGTAACGCAAGTTTTATTTCGATGAAGACGTGGGGTTTTTTTTTTTTTTTTTTTTTTTTTTTTTTCGGTTTGTGTTGTATGTCACGGTAACACAATAGTATTGGCCAGAACACAGTAATGAACAGAGGAAACACATATGTCGAAGAAACTAATATTTACCTTTTTACTCTAGTACTTTATAATAGTTTGAAAGAAAATGAACGTAAGAAGAGTTAAATATCGTAATAGATTAGCTGGTTAAGCATTTAATCCGAGTACTAATTTAATATTCTGCATAAATATTTTTACAATACTGGGAAGACAGAGTCAAATGATTTCGAGAGGAGCTCATAAAAGTATTTGTATAATATGTCCATTCTACAATAATAAGCTGTTGTAACCTATAAAGATTACAGGAAATAGTAACACAAAAAGCCTGCTATTACACCAGTGTCATGAATTATATTAAATCTTTTGGAAATTTGAGTGTTTATTTCCTAACCAAAAGCAGGAGAAATACCATACATGAGGGTAAAAGCATTATCATTCTCAAGTTCTAACTATACTCATAAATTCCAATGTTGATATTAATAACATTTTCTTACAGAGTCGGCCGTCAGTACAAGTGCAGCTCAGAACAACATGTTGAATTTAAATAAATCGGTTCTATATTTTGTACTAAGCTTTTCGCTAGATCACAAAACGGCATGTAACACTTTTCCACAAGTAATATTGATCAATTTATTTCGCAAATCAACGCACTAACAGGTGTTATCCACCGTCGCTGTATGTTGTTGATTTGTATCCATTTGCACGACTTAAATGAAGTTTAATTAATACGTACGCTTTACATACACGAGGAAGGCTTCAACTTTATATTCCATTCACTTATTTCACATTAACACCATCTGGTTCCTATTTAAAGGAATTACTTTCACAATTATTATAATCAGTGTTTTAAAGCAAACAAACAGGTGCCGCCTACTATGCCTAACACTTTTATTTGCCGCGTATACAAAATAAATTACAATAAAACTAATAATAATGAGTGTATGTCGTCTGTCTACAGAAACTTTTTGGCAACACTGCGTACTAGTAACGTAAATTAATACAAGGATAACTTTTACTTTGAAGGCGTGAGCTACTTTAACAATAATTGTGACGAAAATAATTATTTAGCATCAATAAACAATGAATGACGCGAGTGAAGGTGGTGTCCGAGTGGGAGCGACTTGCCAGCTTTCAGCACGAGGTGCAACCAGACAATATCTGGCTTGCTCCAGGCAAGTAGCAGCAGCGTCGACCGCGCCGGAGGCCAAGACAAGTAGTGTGTTGTCTGGATGGGGACCACCCGTCATTCTTACAGTTGTAGAACTGACACATCCGTCCGCCAGATGGCAGGTAGTCTGGAGACTTGCGCCATATGACGCGAGGATAGTAGTCTCGGAATAGAGCCTAACGCTGTAGAACGCCGATGAGAACGAGAATCGACCCCCTGGGCACGATGTGTTTCAGTGGGTGGCGCCTGTCGTCATTATGGCTGTGGTGGTGGGCTCGGTGTTCCTGCTGGTGTTCTCGTATATGGTTATATGCGTGGTGCGCAGATGTCAGAGATGGCGCCAGTGCTGGCGTGAGACAGCAGATCCAGCCTCCCTCGAGACTATAGAGACGGAGGAGTGAGCCTTCACTGCGCCGGTCGCCGCGGTAAGTACCTACTCCTTGTGATGTGTCCTACTGTGTGTGCTGCAGCTGTGTTATTTTAAGCCACAGCCAACACAAAGAATACTTGAGGTTTCCAAAAAAACGCAGTCTGCCGGAAATAAAAACTTACGACAAAATGTCTTTTGGTGGTCCAGTACCTACAAATTGACGGTGTAATAGAAAAACACGCTCTAAAAATGAACACCATTACCAAATATCTGTTTAGAAATATTTTGTGTATGTTTGCCTAAGTTCTGTTGTCCTTACTCCGGTTTTCTTATATGCTAACTTCAACGGACATGTAGGAATGAGTCAACTTCCTTTTGATTCCCCTTCCCTTCTTCGCACATTTAATGTTGTGTCCACACACTCTGTATTTGACTATAGATTACCTCGCATATTTAAGTTTTTAAGAGAAAAATTTCATAAAGTGGCATCAGCGATTTAGCTATTAAGATTACTTTACAGTGAAGAGAGAATACCTTAATTATTAATGTACAATTGATTTTGTTACTATTATAACTGCATTTTATGGCACTGAATAAAAGTGTAGTGTTTAGGCGAAAAAAATTTAAACTTATAAATTATGTATTTTTTACTGAAATGAGGAGTCACTGTTTACTACTATGAAACAAAATATTTTACAAAAAATATGAATTCTGTATGGTTTCTAATAATTGTCCTTAAAAGTATTGCAGAGCAAAAATCCCATTATTTGGTGTTGATCGCAATCACTGTTGAGCATGGAAACATTTCATACGATTTTATTTCACCAAATATGAAAAATTAAATTTCATAGTTATTATGTGTAATCAGATAAAGTCGCATAACTTTCAAAAATTCGAAACAGACTTGCAGAGCACGCATGTATCTTCTGGCCCACTAGGCGAATGACATGTTGATGGAGCAGAAAAAAATGCATATTACTAATTTGCATATTGCTAATTAATATGCTAATTAGATTAATTAGTATAATGTTTAATTTAATTAAGCCAGTGCTTGATAAAATTTCTTTGATCAAATTTCTTTGATGTACTTTTTTTCTATTTTCGAGAAAAATACAGTGCAATTGAGGAGCGACCCTCACTCTCTGAGGTCCAGCAGTCGTTTAGCAATGTCTAGTGTATTGGGTATATAGGAAGTGAGGTTGGTGCAAGAGTGGCATAAGGGTCATTTTTTAAATTTGTTTGGAGAGCATTGACGTTCACCCTACCACGTTTGAAGGTTTACTGAGTGGAAAGCCTATGACTAATGGGAGCGGGTTACACGTCCGTTCAGTTCGAATTTCTGTGAAGGAATGAGCACTCATGACTGATGGAACACACGAGAGCAGCTCCGTCCACCTCGCTCTCTGAATGCATACTGGACACACATTAGATACGGCCTCAATATTTCCTTCCATCAAGGAAAGCGAAGCAAATAATTTTAATTAAAATCAATTAAACGAAAAGAGACGATTTACGTTTAAATACCCATCGACAGTCTACTAATCTAATTAAAACGTACATCACTCCTCGAATAGCACAGAAAGAACCAACTATTTCGGCGAAACAACTGAAATAAGTACGAATCATAAAAAATTACTTTAATTATGTGATTATAAAAAAATCATTGAACCGACTGAACCAAAAGACGTAACAAATGAAACACAAAGTGTATATTAACATCGTAGCCACAAAACTAATTTCCTATCAAATCCTAACCCACTAAATGAATGAATATGCTAAAAAATTAATCTAACTTACTCCAAGCGTGAGTTGCTATGTGAGGTGCTGCGTGAGGTGCTATGTGAGGTGCTATGTGAGGTGCTATGTGAGGTGCTAATTGAGGTGCTACGTGAGGTGCTATGTGAGGTGCTATTTGAGGTGCTATGAGAGGTGTTAAGTGAGATGCTGATTGCCATGGTAATTGCGGAGCTGACTGTGGAGCGTATGGAGCATGTGGAGCATGTTGAACATGTGGAGCTAAGTGCGGAGCAGTGAGGAGCGATTAAGAAGCAAGTGTATGTGGATCAGGTTGAGGAGGATGAAGATGATGATGATGAGGAGGAGCAAGTATAGACATAGTGTTGCAAATTGTATATGTCTCTTTAAACCAAACTGTTTTCTCTCCCAATGATTTTGTTTAAAAAACCATTGAAATCTTAAAAAAAAAAAAATATTTGTGTGTATGTTAACTAGAGTGCCATCCATTTCAGCACATAGTTGAAGAGTGATATCTTTTCACAGCAAACATCAACATGTTGATTCACAGCCTTAGTAATTTTTGTATGTAAATTTTTTTAAAGTAACATTCGATTTTTATAGATTTATAGATAAAATTTTTTAAAACCTGTTAAAATAATGTTTTAGTGATGCAGAGCGAAGCTTGCCACTAGATATTCCTTAGGCGCCCTGTGCGGACGAGAGTCTGTATACCTGGACTTCTCCCACATCACTTTCACCTTCCATCCAGTAACAAACGTGTAGTATACGTCACCAAAGTCTTCATTCTCTCTCTAGATTCTCTTAGTTCCTCATTCCTTTACTTTCAATGTTCATTTACAAGATTTCCTCAACCACTTCCATTTCCCTACCTATTTTAATTTTCATACTAGTTGGTTTTCAAATTGTGTAAATAATGTTGTGTAAAATCAGAATGAACAAATATTGCATCTCAACTCACCCAAAAATACTTCAGATACACTCAAAATTCAATAGCGTAAACTTATTTTACAATAACTAACTGTGACCAAAGGAATTAAAAGTATTAAATAACAAAAAGTATATTTCCTTCATCATTGATTTCAATTTATTTTTTCAAAAGCATCCTTAAAACTATATCTACAATCACAAATATTGCAAACTTTACAACAAATCATACAAGTTCACAAATATCTAATTAAACTTTCTTGAACATGTTGTAACTTTTACAACCAAACGTACAAGGTGTACTACAAAGTTTTACAAACAATAAAAAAATTTCTTAAAAAGTTTGTAACTTAACAACAAATATAAAAAAACAGTTTAAAAACTCTTGCAAAATTTACCAACTTTACCAAAATATTCCTTGAAATATACTTACATCTTAATACTATATTGTACAACCATTTTACACAGGTTAAAATATACAAAACATTCACACACACATTCATACACATCAGTTAAAATTATTATTTACAATCATTAAACTAAAACTATATAGAACATTTACAAATTAACAGCGCTCTGGTATGGCGTCCTCTATGATATACTCATATGTCGCATCCGGGTAAATTTGGGTAAACACCTATATACACAACCACACCAACGATACCTCCCACGTAGCTTCAAGACACTTCGTATATTTGTAGACTTAAATTCGTATATGACATAATGCGATCCCACGCTGTGTAGCGGATACCGTAGAGTAATTTCTGAATGGCATAAAGGACAACAGGGAATATTGTAGCAGTGTTGTAGAATACCAGTTTATTTTCTGAAGTGATACAGCTGGCTAGTGCCATGCCCTGCAGATAGGGAAAATCAGTAGGTTTGAAGACAGCTGCATGCTGATTGCGGTGTGGAGCAGGTATGGTGTTGGTAGATGGTCGTCATTGGCGGTGCGATGCTGACAGTTGTCGTTTAGGTGGCAGACCTGTATTTAATGTGGTGTTGAAACTAAAGTGGCGGGGAAAAAATTACTTTGGGATTTTGTAGTGCTCCCCAGGGTAAAGTCGTTACTCCATCCGGCTCAATGAAGCACTTATCGTCTAAACCTGATAACACCACTTTGGTCATGTGCTCGGAACCTCGTGACCACGCGAAGGGAACTTGTATTGGGTCCCCAGAACCCTGGTGAAATTGCCGAGGCAATCTCGATAATCTTCATAATGGAGGGATTGTAACACGTTAGCTTTTACACCATTCGCCTTACGTATGCACTGCTCATTCGAAACAATGCATGTGTTAATCTTGGGACGTAAACCTACAAAGTGTGTGATGACGTGTCTAGCACATTCATCCTTCATCACTCCGGTCACGCCTTTGTTCTTGTATGAGAATCCTTGCGGGTTATCGAGTGCATAGTTAGAAATATCAAACCGCGCTTTTAAATCTGGGTTAATTACTTCATAAACATCTCTAAAGGCAATTTCGCATATTAGGCTGTCGGTATCGCAGTGTAAAAGGTGCAAAGCTGGCGGAGGAAATTTCTGACGCATATGCTGATAATGAAACTCGTAAAGGGTTAATTAGAAAAGACCTAGAATGGCAACACCAGGGTACTTTGACATTTCGATAAGGACAAGATTCTCATCGATAATCTGTCATGCCTAGAATGTAGGACGTCCTATCGGTTCTGCAGCTCCATATATCGTGTCATACCTGGAAATGACTCTTGTCTCCCTTTCCCGGCGAAAATTGTGTAAAGTTTTTCATACACTGCATTATTAATTAGTTTAAAAAAAGGCTTCTCAAAGTTGTTCGCAGCCTCGGCACGTTTCTCAATGTTAAACTCGATCTACGGAGCTATCCAAACCAATGTTAAACTCGATATACGGAGCTATCCAAGCCTTTTACTCAAAGCGCAAAACGCGATGAACATAGTCAAGTATGGCCCTATACATCAAGTACTGTCTCAGTGTTTCCCCATGAATAACATTATTCTTCCGCGGTACGAGAGTCAAAAGGAGTAGTTCATGTGAGCCGTTAGGAGGTATGCCATTCTCTGGAGCCAAAGGCAGATCGGATAGCACATCGTCGCATTCGTCTGGAAACGACAAATCCACTTCCGTGAAAAAGCGTGTGTCACCATCATTCACCGTGTTTGCAAAATCGAACCCAGAACCTAACTTATATTATCCATACCTTACCCTGAATTTGAACACGGAACCTTCGCAGCATAATCCAAATACGCCACGGAGGTCGGCGAAATGAATAAACAATTTTTATGTATTTGTGTTGTGTTGGAAAATTATTAATTAAAAATAATACGTGTTTGAATACTCCGTATGTGTTAGAGTTGTGTGTTAGCGGGTCGACATGAGAGGAAAGTAGGGGGATGGGAACTGCGATCAGTGACTGTCGCTGTTAGCTCTATAAAAAGGTTTTTTACGCTCTCGGCGTGGCTTGTCGGGGAGCGGGAAGACAGTGGTGTGCCAGGCTATTTGGAAGGCTGGAGCGGGAAACTGGTTTCAGCGGACAAAAAATATTATTTACCAGCTCGGCTTTCGACCTGAAATGCCACGCTCTGCGTGCTATAGGCTGTTCACGGTAAAGTGAGCACTTTTGAACACACACTCATTTTGAATAATAGTAAATAAATATATTTTATTGTAACCTTAGGCGTTAAATTCCGAGTGCAGTGGAAAATACACACTTTGTTTATTACTTATGTTGCAATATTTATTGTAAAAGATGGTTATACGATGAACAATGGCTGAAAGTAGAAAGTAACTAGGGCCTCAAAAGTGCTCGCTTTACCGTGAACAGCCTATAGTAATGGGTAACGGAAATCTTGAGGCGGGATACGGACAAAAAAAAATCCTATTTACAACTCTGCTCTCAGCTTGCATGCTGCTCACACGACAATATTTCAATCATGTTTCTTTGAAATCTAAGATATATTTTAATATTTTCAGGATACACTATTTTTAAAAATTTTTCACAAGGGGATAGAGTGGTCACCTCCAGGCATTTTCACATGATATTAGATTTTTGATTACACCACTCGTTCACATGAACAGAAACTTTTAGAAATCGCATGTTAAAACCGAGCAGTCATCTTGCTCATAACACAATAATCGTTCTTTATACGTATTTCCTCCACAACTTTGTGATAAGTTCCAGTGTTCATCTCCGGTGCACATCTGTAATTGGAAGTACAGGTTTGTTTACAGACTCGAACCACACTCTCATGTAACCTGGAGTAACTCTCTCGTACATCTGCTCTGGATTGAATGTCTCCATTTCAACCTCTTATGCAGGTATGAATCTGTAATAAACTAATTTTTAAATCATTATCTTTACACATAGATAGAATGCTGGTACAAATACTCTCTCAATGCTTCGCTTTTACATTGCAAACAAATCATTTTTTATCATAGTGATAAGTGTTATAGCGTGTTACTAGCGAATTAATGAGTGAACAGTTCTGATATCTTCTAGAGTTTACAATATCTGCATTAGTCAAGATTTTTAAAATTTCCTTCTGCGTTTTTCCCATTATATAAACGAAATAGTCTTCCAGGAGCGCATCATTCTTTAATGACAAAAGACTTGTAATGGTTTTCAAATCCTTGCGTAGCACATCATGTTTAGACTGTTTCAATCACGGTTCCATCACAGTTAAACCTTTAACAATTCTAACTTTACAATAATTCAGTTGTGGCCTCTGAATCAACTTCGTCCATCCCTGAATCATCTCTTGGTAAATCGGGACGATTAACAAGTTACATTACATTTCGCCACCTTCGCACTACACAATCTCTTCTCAGATCGATTGTGTTTGGTTCATTGAAGAAAGCCGGTGTAGCATACGGGCAATCTTCGTCATAAGGCAAATACGAGACTATATCCTCATCACCCCTTAGTTCCTCTGAGAGGAACGGATGCACATGTTGAATTTCGTGTGATGCAAAGGTTATTATGAAGGTTTTATAGCAGCGAGAGTTCTCAATATCTAGAGTTAAGAGCGTTTTGCGTTGACCATAAGCTAAAATTACGTTAAACACTCTCACACTTTCTTCGTCACAAGAATCACAGCAGTGTCCGTTCTGAATATAACCTGGTGAAGCTTGTAGACTGTTAAACGCCTTGGAGAAAGTTGCAGTACGCCGTGGAGAAGTCTGTTGTTTGATGTAGTACGTCTCAGTGAACTCTGTTGTTTGATGTAAACCCCACGGCGATACACTCCCGACACAATCTGACTTCGACAACTGCCCGCTTAAGCCTGAGAAAAAAAAAATGATATTCCTTCGTATATAATAATCGAATTAAATGTGGCTGCCATTATTTTAATTTTGTTTAAAATAGGGTTTTCTCGAAAATTTGTTGAAATATCGTTAATTTTTGTCATTTTACAGGTCCTTTCAGGCTGGATACTTGGCATTTCGTTAATACTTTGTCGAAATGTATTGTTTTTTAATAAATTATATGTATATTTTTCCATGTATACGCCTTTATGATATAAATGGTGCAACGATAATCTTAGTTGGGCGCATTTGTAAAATCGTATTTTATTTTCACGTAAACGGGCTTTATGCTTCGTAGAAAAATCTAGATGAAGAAACATATTTTAAATTCTAGATATTATATGGTCGTTTATCACAGTTCCCAAATTGTTTAAGTTATTTTGCTTAAAATGCAATTTTTTTTTGTTGAAATATCGTTAATTTTTCAGTATCCTCTAGGGATGATAACAGGTTTGAAATGCGTATCTTAATAATATATTTTTTAAATTGAAATGTGATATTTTTAAACGAAAAAGTTTTATATTTGCCCTAAAATACACATTTGGTATAACGACACTCTTGGATGGCAACGTTTGAAAGTTGATTTTTTATTAGAGACAGTATTTAATTTTCGCGTATACGCAGAAATGTATTAAAAAAAAAATACGCTTGTTTAAAAGGCTTATCAAATCGTGTTAGCTAGCAAAATGTTTGACTATTAGTTATTGTGAAAACTGTTTTTCAAATACTAAGTTTTAATTCTGTATGTTTTGAGAGACGATGAGTGTGATAATTGAATAATATAATATTTTTTTTAATAAATGAGATATTTGGAAATATTAAGATCGGTTCGTTTATCTCGTATTTACGGGGATATTTCTTTGAAATTTGCGCAAAAGTTTTCAGATAGTTAAACTTTACTGGAATTGAAATATCTTTTATGGAATGAATGTAGTTTGGCCGTAAATGGGATCATGTTTTAATTTTCTAGTAACTGAAATCTTCTCAACGAGCTAGTCTTGACAGGCAGGTAGGCTCTGTCTTTGCCGACATAGTGGCGCCATCCCTGTCTAGGCGGCGTGAGGAATTCAGGTAGGTTCCTTGTCCCTGCCGGGCGGCTGCAGCAGAGGGGTGGGGGGTGAATCACGCATTCTGGTTACTCCTGGGAAACGTCAGTTCTAAGCGAGCAGCTGGCCTGCGTGCAGGGGGCAGTGATGACGTCTTATACACAATACATCACTTTTCTCACTTTCGCTTTATATATTCATTAAACTCTCGCGTGTTCATATAAGTGCTTCGGATATTTATTAGGTTTCATTAATTGAAACATTTTTATTATTCATTTACGTGAAATGCGTGCGATAAGCGAACGATGAGAGTGGCGATCCGCCGGCGTATGACGGGCTATCGGAATACGTTCTGTAGAATTGCTGCGAGAAGACTCATAACGCATTTGTAGGAGCAGGATCCCGGCCACGATGTGCTGAAAACGGAAATGCAATGTAGTGCGTTTTAAATTATTTTTAAGGTGTGATATGGTTAAGGTGTGAAATGGTTTTACTATGTATTGAGACGGCCTGCACGGTGTTTTGCCATCTCCTTACTCATCAACCATGTTTGACGACTGCATCTAACCACTCAAGTACGACGCAACACGACTACGTGAAGTGAAAGAACTTTTCCCGTTTTTGGTTTACAATATCTTCTGCCTGAACTTATAAACTATTACTACCTTCTACCAACTTAAAGAGCTGCGTACAAGTTTGTTACGACAAACTTTGGTTACCGACACGGAAGTTCACTAGGACATCGGACATAGCTTCGCCGCTTGGAGCCTGTTTTGTTACTAAACTTTTCTGGCGTTGCGCCGGATTTTCCGCTGTCTAGATAGCGCTGCAATCTGCGGCCACTGCGCATGACCTCCCACCCCTGTGACATCACCTTGGAGGTGGTGCAGGAGTACCAATGTGATGTTAATTTGTTTGCTAAATTGGTAGCTGATGGCGCTACTTTTTCCCTTGTAATTGTGACATTTGTTGGCGATTGGCTGTTCACCCATCGCCCCTTGAACATTTCCTTTTTTAGTAATAAATTCAGCCATTGGCCGATCAAAAATTAATACCCTCTAGGGAGAATTACACAAATCCCGCTATATATACTGGGAGCGGAGTTATCTCGAGGTCAGACAGCAGCCTCGAGAGAGCTTCGTAATGCCATGATAAGTATGCCACTAGTTGTCATGCCAGCCCTTATGGCAAGACATACTTTGATGTTCTAATATGCAGAACGTAGGGGGCCATGATGCCCTAAAACAACCTAGTTAAATCTCAATAAAATGCTTTGTTTTGTCCTCGACAAATCTGAATGTAAATGTTAAATCTTTGTAAAGGATTTTTTTATGAGAAGCCGAATTTTTAATTAAATATGAATCGACAAAAAGCAAAATTATGGACAATCTGGGAAAAATGCCCATAAGTTTTGTACACTAGATAAACCAAGAAAGTGGTTAAGAGATTTCCCTGAATTCTGGAAAATAATCCTTAAAAATGAATGCTAGGTTTCAGAACAGAATATTGAAATTTTGCAAGCTCCCCAGCTAAAAGTTGTAGGTGTCTTTTCTATACTTTTGTCAATGAAATTGATTAAATTTGGGAAAACCAAATTGGAAATTTTCCAATTGTGGATAAGCCTCAAAAGCATGCTTTGAATAGAGAACTATATGAAAAATTTCTCATTGTTTTGGAGAATTCATGTTAAATTTTTATATATATATATATATATATATATATATATATGCAATTCAATGGCCTTTGGTAACTAGAATATGGCCGGAAAATAATTCTTAGTCTTCAGTATAGACTATTATGATATGCCACATAATATTCTTGCATTTTTCTATGGCCTTAGGTAAAATTGTAGTTAGCCTGAAAATACATTGTAACTTGCAGAATGAAATGTTATGATATGTCAAATTATAATTTTTCAATTCAATGGTCTTTGGTAAATTTAATATGGCCGGAAAATAACTTGTAGCCTTCAATATAAACTATGATATGCCACATAATATTCTTGCATTTTCTATGGCTTTAGGTAAAATTGTAGATGGCCTGAAAATACATAGTAACATTCAATATAAAAGAGAGAAATGGCAACTGTTAAGACTTTGACAGAATTTTAAATGTTATAATTGGAAATTGTAAAATTCACATTTGTGAAAGAAATTGACGGCAATAAAAATTTACCTTGTATATAAAAAATATGTCTGAAAAGAAGAAAGTAATAATAAAATCAAAACACAGCATCAGCATTCATGTGTATTGCATTTCAGCTCATGGTATGCAGAATTTTTCCTATTTTAGTGTTCTTCCATGTTTTATTCACTTTGCCTTAACGAGGGTTGTCTTCACCTAGGTGATGGTGTTTTTGTTGGATTGTGTTTTCAAATCCACTTTGCCGAGCCCTAGACTCTAGGGCGTAGCAGCGTTTATAACAAACGTTTATTTGGGTTAAGTTAATTTAATTTTTTTTTGCGTATTCATTCAGTTTTATTTCGTTGCGTCTTAGGTGTTTTTGGGGTTTGTTCTTTAGAGCTGGTGAGAGGCGGAGTGAAATACGTGTTTATATTCGTTGTAGACACCTGGAGTACTGGTAAGTTTTTGATTGTAAATCACGTGCTTTTATATCAGCTGGGCGTGTCGTTATTGGTTCATTTGCGTATGTGTTTGATTATTTTAATGGTAATTCAGTTAGTCGGTTAGCGTTGATAGGGAATTAGTTTTGTGGCTACGAAATTAATATGCACTTTGTGTTTCTTTCGTTACGTCGTTTGGTTTTGTCGGTTTAATGGAATTTGTTGTTATCGCATGATTAAAGCAATTTTTATTGATTCATACTTATTTCAGTTGCTAAGCTGAAATAGTTCGATCTTTTTGTGTTATTCGAGGAGTGATGTACGTTTTAATTAGATTAGTAGACTGTCGATGGGTATTTAAATGTAAATCGTTTAATTGATTTTAATTAAAATTATTTGCTTTGCTTTCGTTGAAGGAAGAAAAAACTTACGAAGTATCTAATTTGTGTTCAGTATGCATTCAGAGAGCGAGGTGGACGGATCTGCTCTTGTGTGTTCCATCAGTCATAAGTGCTCATTCCTCCACAGATATTCGAACTGAACGGACGTGTACCTCGCTCCCATTAGTCACAGGCGTTCCACTTAGTACACCTTCAGACGTGGTAGGGTGAACGTCAATGCTCTCCAAACAAATAAAAAATGTCCCTTATGCCACTCTTGCACCAATCTCACTTCTTATATACACAATACACTAGACGTTATTGCTAAACGACTGCTGGACCTCGGAGAATGTGGATTGCTCCTCAACTACACTGTATTTTTCCCAAAAATAAAATAAAATATAAAAAAATACACAAAATAAATTTGATCAAAGAAATTTTATCAAAGAAATTTGATCAAACAATGACTTAATCGAATTATACATTATGCTAATGAATCTAATTAGCATATTAATTACCAATATGCAAATTAGCAATATGCAAATTTTCCCGCTCCATCCACATGTTATTCCCCTAGTGGGCCAGAAGGTACATGCGTGCTCTACTGATAACCTGTATTTAAAAATACGCTGAGTTACTTTAAATAACATACCACAAAAATGTTTTATTTGTTTAAACTGTTGTAAGTGAGGATATAGGTACTCTATACGTAAAGGAACCCGAGTTTTTGGAAAATAACTTTACTACGCATACAAAATTATCTTATTGTGAGAGAAGAATAAAGGAAATCTAATTTGTTTTGTTAGCAAACGGATTTGTGATATCTAGAATGGTTCTAAGTAATGATGAAACCAGAATACTCCGAGAAAACCAAATAAGAATTACAAATGCTACAAAAACCAAATCCATTATTCTTTATACCATCTGAAAATTTGTGTTTGAATTTGGATTATTGAAAATTTTTTATGTAATGCTAGATTCAACGATAAAAAATTTTATATGATCTTCAACAGTGATGCACGACGGCCTGAAGTGCTGGGGCGCGTCCACGTCATTAGGCTCTTGAGTGTGTCACGTCAGGCGCACAGGCTAATGTGGCGGAAAATGTGGCGGAACCTGTAAAATCTGGCGCTCGGCCTTAATTACACCCTTGAATGGCGGACGGGTAGGCCGTCTGAAAGGTAGGTAGTCTGGCTGGGCGAGGTGAGACCTGCGGCTGGCTGGGATAGGTAGGAGGAACTCTCTCTTAACTTGCAGCGACCTGAGGACAGCAGGTCGTTCCACTTACTCCTCCTTCTGTTGGGTGAACGGCATGCACGGGGATAAGTATCAACAGTTCACTTCAGCACTGGTGGGCCACACAACGGTTCCCCTAGCTAATGTGCGAACCAGAAGTGGTAGCTCACATTTTGTCAGGCTTGGTACCCCTTCCGGCGACTCTATACGCGGCGAAAGGAGTGGTTCAACTGACGAGGGTGGTCGAGCCTCTTAGACGTGCGTCTTTCTAGTGATCGGTGCTCCAATATGCGTGTTTACCAGGTACATTTGCTTACGTAGTCCACAGTATGGGTGGCCTATTTATATGTGATGTGGAGATGTACGTCCAGTCCTTGTTAAGGGACAGTCCGCAGTCCTACTTTCATGTTGGAAATCGGTTTATAAGCCGTGGTTCTCTGCATATTCCTTTGCAGGTTGATACTTACCAGGATATAAACTAAGAACAGTTCACCCAAGAATGGGCAAACTGTAGTTAGACTGCAAACGTGTTTTATTCCGTTAAGAATATAACACCGTGAGCCGCACTGTCCTGCGTAGACTCAATGCACTGTACAATCAATGGAAGGGAATTAAAGAATAAGAAAAGAAGGGGAGGGTACTTGTTGGTTTGAAGAGTGAGAGCAACAATTAGGTAAAAGTTGAAACAGCTTGAATCCCAACTGAAACTGGGTTATCCTGAAAATACTTAGGGGGATGACAAGGTGTACTGTGTTGACGGCAACGTCTAGAATGGAAAGAGGGGAAGGAGGACATCGACTCTTCGGGAGCGCAGCACGCGCTGAAAATGAGGGACGTTGGCCACTGTATATCACGAACTGTTCCTCATGAGGAGGCAGAGAGCAGAGAGCCTTAGCGCGACTTTTTCTAAGGCGTGCTGCTGAGTTAGACTGCCATTCCTTCCCCCCCATCCTACCTTAATCTAAGAGGAGAGTCAGAGGTCCTTAGTAGGGATGGGACCTAAGAATGTCTCAGGGCTGAGCCCCATACACATAGGCATGCAGAGAAGGTTCTAGCTACAAGGGCAATTGCTAGAGGCTTTCATGGTATTGGGAAGACATGGCCGCAATTGGAGCCGTGTTTACCTCCCATGCTAACCTAATCTAAACTACAAAAGAATTACTTGAAGGAAACAAAAAAAAGGGGGGGGGGGAGACTGAAATAGATACCGTAAAAACCCTTCGATAGAAAAAAACTGCAAGATTGCATGCAATTTATGTAGAAGAAAGTGATTTCAACTAGAACAAAGAATGGGGATGAATAATCTTTATTAAAATGTTGTTTGAAAAAAAAGAAAAAAAGTTTATACTAGAGGACTGTCATTCTTTTCGATGACAATGCTGGAATGTGTTTATATAATTTTGTGAATCTGCAGGACATTATTTTGCCTATTTTTTATTTTTGTTTTGTACCACTAATTATTTGCAAAAATTTGGCAATTTTTATTCGAAAATTGTACATTGTATCAACTATTGCTGTATATTAAAGCACCAGTCAACACAATATTTACCCCATCAAAATATATTGAGGTATTTCTAATTCTGTTCACGATTTTATGTTACAGATATTCACACACTGTTTGAAATTTGCGTAACCCTTAAGCACATCATTAAGTGTCTCAACTCAAAACCATAACGTTCCTGTAAATGTTTAAAAATGATGACATTTAACGACGAATTGGTTTTTATTACGTTATACATGTCATAGTCTTCTCATTCCGTTTTCTTGGGAGCGCATAGTTGCCTCATCACACAACAATATTGTTTTGAACACAAATCCCGTTTACCTAAACGTCTGCCCGTTCTTTCCTTGCCTAAATTTGTGAATGTACTTCAAAATATACTAATGCGTGCCTACAACAATTTCCGTACTTGTTAAAGAAGTATGTGTATTGTTCCAGGACTCAGTATCCACGGATCCAAGGGCATCAGGCGAACCCAATTACCAAAAATGAAACCAAGCCTCAAATTTCTGCGATTATAACATTTTGGAGTATTGCATTTATTATTAATTTTTGTACACTTTGTCAAAAATTCGCTGGAATGCATTTATTAAACGTCCTCCAATTTGTTGTATCTCACATGTTGCGCATATCTTACGTTACATTTATTTCGTATGTTCATGTATGTGATTGGTTGCATATTGTAAACATATCTACGCTCATGCATAGACATTTAAGAACTGAACAAATGTTACAATGCGCCATTTCGACTCATTCAACATACACGTTTCTTTTAGTCTTTACTCTTCAGTTCCCAAGTATAATTACACTTCTGGGCGTACCGTACTGTTTCCTCTCTCTTTTGTAAAAATTTAAACACAAGGAACGAAATGACTTACAATATAACTTTTTATACCGAAACACAACCAAAAAAGGCAATCCTAATGTAACTGCGATTATAAAACTAAATACTTCTTCTCGTAAATAGCAAAGGTCACTGTTCTAAACAAGAAACCATTTATGCTATAATTTTCATTCTAAGTTGGCTGGCAAATCTAATTGCAATAGATAGATTTTATGCATGTAGATGTTTCACAGTTTGTAAGACTTTGGTAGCCTTATTTATTTTCATCTTTTTGCTCTTTTTGTATTGGCCTGCCACTGACACAGACATAACGACTGGTTTACATCTGTTGCTCAAACGATATTGTGAAATCTTGTTCATATATTGCACATATAATGGAATATTTTATACATTTCTCTGCCGTTGTTGTGATTTAGATAAAATGTATGCTGATACATGTATGTTTAGTTATTATTTGAGTTTTGGTAGCTTTTAGTTTAAATGTGAATCTGCTGTGCAAAACCAAAACTATGGTTGCATATCAAAGCTAAAAACGCCAGTATAACTTGGCAACATCAACAAAATATCTGTACAGAATGCGGTAGCGGGTCTTGACCTTGATCAAGGAGATAGGACAGGGGTGGGGAAGATCTAACGAGCCAATCACAGGGAAGAAATAGTGGCTCCGATACCTACTGTATAGTCTGCGCACATATAAAGCGAACACGTCAGTCTTGTGGGAGGTATTTACTATAGAGCAAGTTATGGCATGTTCGAGTAAAAAAAAATCTTACTATTCACTGTGAAGTCCGAGAAATTATTATCATCGTAATTGAATTCCTTCATAACTAGAAAGTTTCTGAAAGACATACGTACCCCATTGAAAATACCACGAAGCGAGCAGCAGCCGTGACAGGGAAATCTGTGGCGAAAATTTGTACAATACCTAAGGAAATGAGTTTATTAAAGCTAACAGATACATAAGTATGTACACTAAGAGAAAAAAAAAAAAAAAAGAAATACGAGTAGCAAAAAAATAGTTTGGGATTACTTTTATTTTTGAGTTTACTGTCTGTGCTACAAAAATACAAGAATGGATCAAAGTAACGAATATTAACAGCTGATTAGATAAAAACAGACGAGGCTATAAAAAGCATTTCAGAAAAAGCCTGGTACTCAGCTGTGTCACATGTAAACAGAGAAGAAACAAAATACTGGGAAACGGCCGTTGCTTGGAAGAAGAAATAGAAAAATTTGTATCAAGTGTGGGCGGTGATAGCGATAGTGACAGTGAAAGCAATAGTTGACGCGACGCCAATACAACAGTGGGAGCAATTGCAGATAACTTATGATGCACTTTCAGGAGATGAAGAACTTGCATAGGAAAAGGTGTTTTTCAAAAGAAGGTTGACACGTGCCACCTCCTCGCACCGTCAAGTCCGTTTGACAGCCGCACCGCAGCTCAACAGCTCAGCAGCCCAGCGCACAAGCGCACTCGATGTAAGTGATGTGCAGTGCTGCGTGAGTGAAATGCTTGCGAGCGTCAACAAAGCAGGGCGGTGTGAAATGTAAACGAACGGCTGACAGTGCAGTGTGACATCTAAGCGCCACGTACTGTACCGCACGCATGAATACATGCCACCGCAAAGAGACACGATATTAAGGGCAACTATGTTTATATATGTAGTTTGGCAGCACGCGCATCCACGCATGCATTGGATAAGGGAACATATAATCAGTCCTGTGTTAAAGTGTTTTTGTTGTGTTTTGTAATAGTACCATTCATTCCACACGTGTACCATCCTCATCTCGTTCTCGTAATATTGGCAAGTTAAGCGTCTTCTATGTTAAAGTTGTAATATTTATATCCACATAAATTGCAAGGTAAGAGGTGCAAGGTTATTTGTTATGTAGCACGTATTAGGAAAGTAGATCCACGTGGCCCGCCGGCACACCAACTCCGGCCAGCGCGCCATGCCGAGTAGTCAAGTCAGCGTCGAGTATCTCGGGAGTGTGGTCGCATGTCACCATGGCTCGGGTTACGCGCTCGGGTGGCATTCAAATTTTTTCTTCACTCATTTTCATTCAATAGAGTAAGTTTTACCGCAACCGTGTTTCCTTTCGCATCCCGAGCCCCCCCCCCCCCTCTTTTACCAAGAGCTTCAATTGCCTGGGGAAACTTAAACTGCTTCTTAATTCATTTGTAGGCTTCGCGAAAATTTTCTGTCTCACCTTCGGACCTTGCTACGCCATTGAACCCAAGGACGCAGCAAGGCTAGAATTAACACCAAATCATAGCAAAAATGTCTGACCAACAAAATGACACAAGGTGCCAGCAGTAAGAATATCCATTGAGCAATTTCAGAAAGATTAAAAGTGAAAGTTCAAACTAACACAAAAACTCATGAAGTATGTATAAACCTTTGATTAATTGTCTTATTTTCTTTTTGGTTATATAATGTTTGTTCCGGATAAACATATACTTTATATAGTTATATAATTCTTAACATTTTCAAAAGAGAATCACAACATGTTATTTTACACACAAATATACTACAAAACGTAGCTAAGTTTAATACTGGACATTTGGATTCCACCAAAGCTCGAGTAAACTTTAATATTTTCAGGTACATTATAGGCTGTATTAACAAGCAGTATAATGGTTTTGGCTGATACCCCGCAACTTTCATAAAAACCGACATTTAAAAACTGTGGTATGATTTTAACACAAAACAAACCCCTCGCTTACATGCCTTTAGGTAACCTATACATGACCAGAGCAGAAGGCCCTTATTTAAAATTAATAGCCCAGGCTGAGTTGACATACCTACCTCCAATATTTTCGTTCCCAAAACTGCATTTCAAATCTTTCCTAGAGTCCAAATAACGCAAGGAAACTGCTCGCAAATAGCAAGCCTTAACCTCAAATGAAAAACTTATGTTTGGAAAACCACAAGGTTCCTGCTCAAAGCGACTATTAGAAAAACATATTAACCCTGAGTCACTGCCAGATTCCTTTAGAAAAGAGTACTTGCAAAAATTCGATGCACTGTAAAATATGACATTTTGGCCCCTACTATCACGTCAAAGTGCTGTCATGAACATTTCCATGCTTTAAGAGCCTGCCATATTAAAGGTTTTTAAGCAATGTTTGTTACCAATACATAACTTTATGCAAATGCTCCCTCGAAGCTGACCCCGACCAAACATTTACATAAAGTATTTATACACGAAAATCACAATTAAGTGTTAGGGGGCTAATGGAATTCATTCCCAATTAGCAGCACATTTGAGAAATTTTTTCAATTGAGCCCTCGAATCGGCGCGTTTGTTACCTAATATGGCAACGACACAGAATTACTTGGTAGTAGGGTGTTGAAAAGTTCATTTAGGCTGTAGAGGGGTCTTCAATTCACAAGCCCATCACTGTCTTTTTGCACAAAAAAGGCGACCACTGCGTCACACATCAGCGGAAAATACGTCACTCAGAACACCTTCAAACAGCGCGGCGATCAGGGTGCAGCGTGACGTCACAGCCGCCAAGCAGCTGTCCAGGAATAGGCGCGCCGAGGCACTTGAATGTGGCAAGCGGTACTAGCCCCCACTATAACAGGCGAGCCTCGTCCCATACCTGTCGGGCGGGAGGTGTGTGTTACTCCATTTTATAAAAGTGCCGAAATTGTGCTTCAAATATTTCCGGCCCATCACCAGTCACAGCGTGCAGCAACCAAGTTTGAAAACATGTAAATTTTAGGTGTCTTAAGCAAGTCCCAGGTATATTTTTCAATAAACGAACTGTCAGTAGTTTTTTCATGCAAAACGTAACTTCGTACGTTGTCGGGTTGAACGGGCTGGGGCGAGAGACAACGAAATTCGTAGTTTTGTAGAAGTTGTCTCAACCTTACCAGCAGGTTAAACCCGGCAACTTGTGTATAGTGTTAGCCTCTGAGTCATGGTAACGTACGTGTAAATAACACATTGACAAACAGTAGTGTGTGTAGTTTATTTTGTGGTCTGCGGCCTCTTCGAGGCATGGGCCCTTATAATACCGCCCCATTTTCAATTGTTTTATGAGTGTATTTTTTGCAAGGGTTATGTGTATGTTCAGATGAGTGCAGTAAACTTAAGGCCTGAATAAGTCACGGTACAGTACGCAAATAGTCAATGTTCGGCGATATTTTGTTTGTAACATAATTCATATTTGGCGCGTGGCTGGCCCAAACAGGCCACGGCGCAATACGCATTTGGATAACTTCTACAACATATTCTACAGAGGAGCATCACTCCAGGATTATTCTCTGGTCGTCGGCCGAACGACCCTGATGTAAGAGCCAGCTCTACCGTTCAACACACGGCATTGTCCACCAATGCCTGGCGCCCCTGGTAAAATCATCCCAAATTACCAAATTCCAACTTCCCAAATTTTAACCGATTCTCAAATTCTACCTCTACCCACTGAGGCTCCACAGCGCCACGTCACGGTAATTTGATTAACAGTAAAAAAATTCAGATTTACTCGTGTTTGGAGTGACATGTAACACTATATGCATGTTTTCAAACTTTTGTAGATCTCTCAAATGAATTCTCAATAAGTCTTGCAGTGCATAATATTAATGCGGCTTTAGATTTGTAGTTCGTCCTCTCTCGTATTTCTTGATTAACGCCAGGTATATGTCTTTTTGTCACTCCAACAACTCTATCTTAGTTCACAGAAAATTAAAAATGGTCTTTTGATATTACATTGTTATTCGCCACGAATGTGCACTGTTACAAAAGTCATTATGATGCAACAGTATAATCAAGGAGTACTAAACCATTGGGAACTCGTATTCCATATGATATTATGATAGGGAAACCACGCCACTGTTTTGACTCTCCCGAATGTGTCGGAGATGTTCCGTAGTAGTTTGTACTGAGTGTACTTGTCTTCCCCGCCGCGCATCGCGTGAGGAGTGGGATAGCTGCACCTTCCCCTCACGGGATCGTTTGTTAGTTTGGCCGCACAATACCAAACAGGAAATATTAAAATAAAGAATAACACGTTTTTCAGAGCTAAGTACAAGAATTCGTAGTGGTAAAATAAGCCACAGCCTAACAAAAAGATACCGATGTAAGTGAACAGTATACTTTTCTCAGCATGTAAAATGAAAGGAATTTTCATTAATTTTTTGATGCATCTAATTTGCAATATCCAAACGTTAAGAGCCACCAAAGCTTATCCTCTCAAAGGCTCGAAACTAGAAAAGTAGAATTATGCACGTTTAAAAATTCTAAGAGAAAATAATTTTTACCATGTCTGATGACAATGAACTGAGTAGTTAATGAGAAATTATGTAAAAGTATATGATTTTGTTTTGTTGAAGTTGCATCTAAATTAGCAGATGATAGAAACTATAACTTAGTCAATTGAGTGAACCCAATTTTTAATTAAATCGATTTGATGATACCATATATATTACAATAAATTAAATCACAGCTTAGGTGATAAGAGATCACAAAATAATATTTTTAGCTGCTTTCTACAGTACAGTTTTATTACAATGTATGCTGGAAGTTGTAATTGAAATTATTGATATATTACATTACATTTTTGGAATATCAGGTCACATTATTTAGCATGAAACAATAAAGAGTTTATCAATTGGTGTACTTATTGTTTTCATATATAATGAAATAGTCCGTGCGAAAATCCTGAATTCGGTTCATATCTAATGGATCATTCATTCAGCCAGTTCGTGAGACACGTATAAGAGTTTTATATTCCAGGTGGTTCTATCATTTAAAATGGAGGTTAGAATCATGCTATGGAAAAGCTTATTAAATTCTTAGAAAATATAATTTCAACACACCAAGTTTTCGGTTAAATAAATGTAGTGTTTTGCCGTTGGTATATGGCAATATGAGTAAATATTTTCATTTATGAAATTTTGAAAATAATAACGTATACTGAACAATTTTTACATAAGTGGTAAACAGTATCATTTCTTAAACGCATAATATGACGGAAACCGGTTGGATAATCTTGAGACATAATGCGGAGAACTTTTTATCTTACCAAATGTTAGAAAAAAGAGGGAACTATTAAGCGCGTTTACTGCTTGAAATAAGTACTGGAGACATACAAATTTTGACAACAGTTGGAATAATGGTTTGGTATATAGAGCACAGTGATTTAAATAATGTTTGCCACCATTTTGAAAACAATTTTGCAAATATTAAAAAAAATCTTTCATTTAGGCGAGGAAGCATAGCACTACTTTTATGCTGAGCTTGATCGATGATTAGTCCTCGAGATAGGATATAAAACTATATTTGCAGGTATTACTGTATGAAACTATTACAACATGGCGGACGTAACAGGTTGTATTGGATAACGCTAATATACCAAATTCAGCTTAAATAGATAAAGAGATTTGGTAAATACAACCAACTAGGTAGGTAGGTAAGTGGGCTTAACTTTCCGTCGACAGAGAGGTCATTAGAGACGGTGCAAGTTGTACATGGAAGAGGGACTGGGGAAGGATTGGGAAGGAATCGGGCCATGGCCCTTGTTTGGGACCCATCCCATAATTCGCCTGGAGTGAATTCGGGAAACCATGGAAAACCTATATCAAAATGGCTGGACCGGGAATCGAACCCGGATCCTCCCGAATGTGAGTCCAGTGAGTTACCACTGCTTCACAAAGCTCGGTACAACATACTAATTTAAATGTTTATAAGGCCACCATTAAAAATATTACGGTCTGCTATACTAAATTGATGAAAGAATAGGCGATGTACTGTATTTGTTTCTCAAATTTGACGGGAATCAGTTGCGTTTTTCCCAAAAATACATGTAAAACATCGTTATTGTATTGAGGTGTGTGTATCTTCAAAAATGCCGGATGAATTTTAACAAAAGTTCATACTGATAGTGTGAAATGTCAACGTGTGAATGTTGATCCAAATAGGTTGAATGGTTCTTGGCATATGATGTAGCATAAATGAAATGAATGCTGCCAGTTCGAAAATAGGCACATGGTATTTTTAAAATCTGCAAAAGTTTGGTGTCCTTAGTAAATTCAAAATGTATTCCGAGTTAAGTAGAATTTAGTTTACGGGTTCAAAATATTTGAGAGTGTACAAGGGACAAGGGACACGCATCACAAAATCAATTCAAGAAAAAAATGCCGTTTTTATAATTATAGAGTATAAAATTGCTACATCTGCAAACTTGCATGCCATTTAAACATATTACTTACAACATTGTTTTAAGACATTTCTCGAAGTTTGCACGGGCGATACAGAAATTAAAGTGAGGTGGAAATATTCACCATTTGGTGTAAGACTGTAAATCCTGGTCTCTTATAAACCTCTGAGTTAGATAAATTTCGGAAACCACAGCAAGATTCAGCGTACAAGCCGTCGCGAATGCATATGCTACCCAAATCGCCGAGATAGCATGTCCTCAGCACATAGTCACTTATGCGCATAGTCACTTATGTATCGCAAAGAAAAGTTCGGTGCTCCGATTACCATTCAACATCCTTTCGAAGACAATTTCTGCTGAGAGATCTGCATCAGGTCATCGATGACATATTTGTAGTAGGATTGCAGAAGCTGATATGTCCAATTTACCAAAATGTTCAGGGCATTTAAAAAGTTTGAGGGCTTGTGAAAAATCAATAATTTGTTAAATAAACAAGCTTTTTGCATTATCGGTACAGAAATTTCTCTACAATTCATTTAAGTAAGTTTTATTAACAAACATTACTAAACAAATAAAGGATTTCTTCATTTCCTGACATAATGTATTACAATGTAGTGCATATCATGTTTTGCCTACTTGTATTTTAACATTTAAAAATGTTGTCAGATGACAATACTAGAATGCAATAATAAAGATAGCCTGCTGATTATGACAATTTGTTCTTAACAAACAAGTACAAAGTCATAAAAAAATATGAAAAAACTTTTCAGTCTATTTGTCATCCGAGTCTGATTTCAAGCCGTCTTCAAGCAAGTTCTCCATACTCTCTTGCGTGTCCACTCATTGGCAAGCCCTTGTAAAAATTATGGCAGTCTGTGTCCAACAGCTTCAAAATGGATAACAAGTCTTTTATTCCTGAGTGGGTTGATCTCTAAATGTTTTGTGTGTGAGCCTGGAATAGAAATGGAGTCAGCACAAATGGGGCGCCCTTTTATTCGCTCGCCTGAGATCCAGAACTCTGAATGGTGTGTCAGAATCGAGGGTGTACTAGAAGTGTATTAGGCCAAAACTTAACATGTTTTACCGCTGCTATCTAATCATCCTTACAAACTGATACCAGTCTCGAGGAACCATTATTTTCATTGACTCATCAATTTGTTTCTTGGCTCTCTCAATCCTCGCATGGTCACTATCGCATTCAAGTCTTGTGTGTCCTGGTAACAAAAATTTCTGATCAATCACCTGAAGAGATGGTTTCTCGCGCATGACAACACTGAACATTATAGCCATTCTAATGTTCCTGATCTGACCTCCACATGTGTCGGAAAATGTTTTCGCATGCCTCACAAACTCGGGTAAACTTGAAATTTAAAAAAAAAACACATGAGGCAATTTGATATGCTACCCTGCCTCCAATTACTTCGTTCCACATAAAGCATTCAGTAGCCTCATCTGATGAGCAGTCTCATACAGTGAGGTTGTAAGTAGAAACCATTATTTTATAGTAAGCAACATTAGTTGAAAGATACGGAGCAGGAAGAACTTGTTTGCAAGTAAAAAACAATCACTCTTTCAGCTGGATTATCTTTAGCAGACAACTTGTCTTGTTTCTTACTTTCGTATGCTTTCTCAGCTTCTGCAATGTGGGAATCATGAAACGTGGATATATTCTTACTATCTTGTCTGTGTTTAGCATGCCTCTTTCATGCTTTAAACTCATCACATTTTTTGTAGGTGTCGATGTGAGGTTCCTTTAACTTGTACCCAGTTGAATTAAACACTTCTCTAAAAACATCATACCCAGCACACTTGTTTTTACCTTCTTCTTTCATTTTATTATATTATTTATGCATAGTTTTTATTTTCAAGTGACTGGGAAGATATATTTTATTTGATGAATTCCTGTATGAATAGTAGCTCTCATACATTGGGTACATGTCAATAAAATCTCTACTTTCAATACCCTCGTTAAGTAATTTGTTTTTAGTAGTGTGCCATCTCCTTCCATCAGGTTCAAGAAAGCCATTTGTAGAAGCACGTAATTTCTGTACAAGGACATCTACTGTTCCCTCTAGATACTTCGTGTACATGCATGAACATTTCCTTGCATACATTAGTTCTTGTTATTCCCACACACAAACTATATTCTAATGTAATCTGCCTATCATGATATTTCCCTTGTATCTTTCATCTTCCTTTCTTCTCAACACTCTTGTCAGAAATATACATCCTACTTCACAAAACTTCGTCTGATTTGCACATTTCAACACATTTCATTCTGCAGCAATGATTAAGGGGACTAAACGTTTTGGCTGAAACCACATTAACTTTTCTGTTTATATAGGACGAGCCCTTATCTTTTTTATTCTTCTCTTCCTCTAGTTTCCTAACACCATTTCTTCTCTTTTACCTTTTCTTCAGCTGAAGAAATGTTCAAATAGTCACCTATTGATTCACATGCTAGAACACCATCTTCAACAGCTGCAGACTTTTCTGGTTGCACAATAACAGCTATGTCATCTACTGCATCATCTATTGGTTCATCAATTTCCTCAGTAGCAAGGTCCATTAACAATGGTGATCTTTTATTTCCAGTGACTCTTATTTTCTTCGGGAAATGCGTCCTTCATCAGGTTGATATGTAGGATATTTATCAAAATCACCAACATATTCTTCATATTCCTCCAAAACTTCTCGCAGGCTCTCACCATTTACTGATGTAGATAATTAAGTCCTACAATACGCATGGTAATTTCTACAAGAGAAATTGTTTACATTGCTCTTGTTGTCAGAAATGTCATACAACAAACGAGTGTTAGACTGTTTAAGAATTATAGGGTGCGAGTTTGTTTCAAGAGGCACACCATTTTTATCTTGAAATTCACTGACAGCTGTGCATGAAATTTCCACTTCACTGATAACTGGCCACAATATATTTTCATGGTGTAAATTTTCATGTTGTACATTTTCATGGTGTATATTTTCATGCTGTATATCAACATATACTGAGCTGCTACTTTCCCCTAAAGTTGCAAATTTAAGTGGCATAAATAAGTTTAATGTTTGAGGAATAATCTCACAACATGTATCTTTACTGTTATGCAAAATTAGGCAAGCTCTACTACTGAAATGATTCTTACACTTACTAGAAACCCGCATAATTTTTATAAAAACACCACAACATATCAAAAACCTAACTCAATGCCATATAACACACTAAAGCAAACAACAATATTAACAATACATCTCTGTCCTTTACTGAATACAATATTAGAAGTGCTATCAACATCAAGTTAAAATTTTCCTATATGGCCATTTTATTGTCAAAATATAGTTGGAGGCAAAAATCTGACAGTGTGACAGGGTCTTAAGAAAGTTGCAAACTTCTGCCACCAATTTAAAAAAAAAATCAACATTTTCCCTGGTGGCAAAACAATACATGTCAACATATCAGTTACTGCCAACTTGAATAGTAAAATTAATGTACAAATATATCAGATGGCAAAGCTTGATATGTTGACATATAAACTTTTGGTACCTTTCAAAATAGGATGAAATGACAAATCAGGAAATGCTATACCTCATAGTGTCTTAGCCAATGGACTGGGACATATCGAATTTTACAGTCTTGTAGAACTCAACGAGACGAACATAATGGTACACACGTGACTTACCCAGGTTTGAACCCAGTAAACCTAGTACCATAAGCTAGCACGCAATCAACTGCATTACGTAGGTAGGACTACGAACATCAACTTCAGATGTAATCAGTGAGCGAAGCGAGTGAAGGGATTTGGGCGGTTCTTAACATTGAGGTCTTAAGAGACGATGAGAGTGATTGAGGTACGGAGCAGCGCCAGAATGAAATGGAGGGAAAACGAGAGATCCCCGAGATGCCAACCAGCGGCATCGTCCGCCACGATTCCCACATGCGAAAATCCAGGAGTGACTCGGCCGGGATTGAACCTGGTTCGCCTTGGTGGGAGGCAAGTAGGCTAGTCGCTCTGCCAACGCAGATCCCGGTTGTAATCAGCCTAACATTTTGGTAGATAGGGACTACAGAACTTAAATATTTACAAGGCCTGTATTTTGGTAAGACGAGTTTGAGCCAACTAAAACACTTAAAGAATACATGGACCACTGTAGCGCAATTATGTGAAGAATTTAGTGGAAATCGTTTGATTAATCCCTGAGATATGGCATAAAATGATGTCTTGTTCACAGTTAATGTTACAAAATTACTTGCAAAATAGCTGCTATATACGATGGATCTAATACATACAATCAACACGCGAAGTTTGGATGAATTTGGGTAAACTGTTTAATAGACCTGGAAATTATCAATATTTTCATATGACCACCATTTCAGAAATCAATGTATTACACCACTTAAATAATGTAATTTTACACATCCTTCTGTAGCACTAATATCGTCAAATATTTTGTGAAAATTTGTTAAAATTTCTTCGGAAATATGGAAAAATGCTCAAGTTTCTCAACTGGCACTATTTTACAAAAAGGCCAGCAAAAAGTATGTCTTAACGAATAATTGATGCTTATAATATATATTGTTAATGAACAAACGTTGTTGAATTGTTCAATATGTATAACGTGACAACATAAATTATTTAATGTATTGACATTTAAAAGGTCCTGCCGTACCTAAAACATGCTAATTGCTTACCTTACTGTACTTGTATGTGATATTTGGTGGGAATCGGCTGATTCGTCTTCGATATATAGCAAATGACATCCAATTTTTCATAATGACGATAGTCATAAATGGAGGATAAAAGATTATATAATAGCACATTCGATGTTTGTCATAGATACTGCCAGTAAACACAGTGATGTTATAATGGTTTATATAGTTTCGTAGCTATAGACACTAAACCAAAGTGTTATAGCCACCATACTGAAAATAAATGTCACGCAGACTTAAACACATGAATGAATACAACCTACCACAGTGCAACTTCTTCGTGAAATTTGGTAGGAATCGGTTGATTGCATCCTTTAGATGTGATATAAAAACTTAATATCTTATAATGCGACTATCGTACAAAATATCGGAGAAGACCAATTTGATGGTTTGCCAGCATTCAAAGTGAGGGCCTAAGTTAAACATTTTTTCATAGTTTCGTATATATAACAAACTGATGTTAAATATTTGTATAGCCACCATTCTGAAAATAAGTGCCTGTGCAAATTAAAACATATAAAAGTACATGGCCTACTGCACAGCTACTTGTTTGCCGCATTTGGTGGGAATCTCTTTTTTTTTTTCTTTCGGAGATATTCATCAAAATAATTATAATTTATTGTGTTACTATATGTTGCAAGATGGCGTACAAAATAAACTTTGTGTACACACATTTTATTTTTGTAATATATGCGGCTAACATACAAAGTTAAGTTGGAAATAGTCACATATTTTCGACCATATATGCTGTGCTATAACTCAGTTTCAGCGCCACTTCCATATACTGACGTGGGAGTGTACGGAACCTGCCTGAAGTCTCACGGACAGAATGATCGAACTTGCACGCACATATAAATATGCCCTGTTGAGCATTACCAAGCTCAAGTTGTGCATTCAAATTGCCTAGACGACTTTTACTGCTGCACACGACAAATTAACATTCAAGGTCTTATTTAGAATGTTCACGATAAAGCGATCACTTTTTTAACGCTCTCCAAACAGGCATTAACGACTAATAAATATATCTTATTGCAGCCTCAGGCATTAAATTTTGAGGGAGATGAAATGTATACATACTCTGTGTTTATTGGTCATATTGGAATGTTTAAATTAAAAAGCAGCAGGAAGATGGAGATTGGATGAAAGGAAAAATGTAGAAGGGCCTTAAAAAGTGCTCACTTTACCGTGAACACAGCCATGGTGTATCGACTGTCTACTTACTTTCTACTGGCTTAAGATGATGGGTGGCTATATATATATATATATATATATATATCGATATATATATATATATATATATATATATATATATATATATATATATATATATATATATATATATATATATATATATATATCGACATACTTTTTATTTGAATAAGAAAAAATTTAGGCACGTGTGTACATTTTCCTTGAAACATGCATAGTTGTCAAATAATAAACGTTTTGGAAAATGTACAGTTAGTAAAATATTTAATATGATGGTACGATATAGATTGATGGCTCCTAGAACTAGCAGCAGTTTATATTGAATTATTCAACACTAGAAAAAATTGGAAACGATGAAGTCGTTTTGTGTTCCGTTTTTTGGAATTCCAGTACCAGTAACCAAACATCAGCAGCTTTATATGAATATTCTGTAAATTATTAACCTACAGTTATGTTCATCACTTGAACATTCAATTATTGTCACATTTTGTTCTGTTGAAGTAACTAGCTTCTGGCAGTATAAACAGTGCCCTGCTTTATGAATGTTACTCAAACGTCGTGCATATATTTGCTGACATGACACTTCTAATATTATTACTACTACTTATGTTTAAATATTTATAATGCATTATCAACTACTAGTTCTTTTGTTGCCATTGTATGCCTATTAACTATCTTAGGAGATAATGAATACAATTCGGTTACTAAGGATGTAATTTTTGTATGTTTATGTTTCTAAGATAAAGGTTATTAAAGGCTGTTTACGATCAATTGAGCAATTTAGAAATTAACCTCAGAAAAAGTCACTAACCTGCTTGCATATATTTTTATGGGTGGACTGACTGACATTCGCCCAGTAAAGTTAGAAACGATAGATGTAAAGTTAGTTCCATATCTTAACGTCGAATAAAAAGTGTTGAGTAATAATTTGTGATAACTTGCAATTAATTCTTTCACTTTTTTTTATTCATCGAAGTTTAAAAATGAGCAGTTTTGTACAGTATTGACCTTCTTTAATAATTTCACAGCTTCATTTTACGGACGTATGAATAAAGTGATGAGGACCATATGAAATGTTAATTTTACATAAGTCGGAGGAATACACAACGTGTTTACAAGTAGATCTTAAGCAGGGCTTTCAGAAGTGCTCACTTTACCGTAAACAGCCTATATCTATTTACATGAGGAACAATTAGAGGCATGTCTTACCCTGTTCTGTAATGTCAAAAGGAGCGTTATTTGGTTCAGAAACTTCTTTACAATGGATGTGCTTAATATTATGTATTATCTGAAAACGTAATCAAGTTTTATAATTCCTTGACTATAAAAAAGTTCTGGACATTAAACAATTATTTCAGTTCGTTTAGTTAACTGGTATATATTTAATATAGATACATTTTTTTAAATAACTAAAACATTAACACAAGTTTAGGGAATTGATCGAAAACAATGTAAACTGTGTTAATGAAGGCAGTAAAGTACAAGAATATCCTCCTCCAACTAAAGCCACATCTCCATCATTGACTGTATTTGCTTTACTATAGTATGATTTACTGATTCGCCAGTTAAGATATCAAAAATCACCGACATTACATTGACTATAATTTCGCCGATTAAAAAATTTATTCGAGCTCAATATCTCATATTTTTTTAGGTGGTTATTGATTTAATTTCGAAGATTTTCCATTGTTATATTATGATGCACAAAGCGACGCCAGAAGGAAACATTGAGGAACATGCCCACGTTCTATGGCAGTAAATAAGTGATTGCGATCAGTGAGACGCATTCCACTAGAATTTCAGTTGCTTCTCTGATATTGCCTGCATCATTAATGGAATTCACTAGGAACCACTGAGAGGAACAGTCGAATTAATTATTATGATGCGTAAGATATAATCAAAACAACTAAAATCTCTTACGGTAGTAAACAATGTTACGCCAGTGATTGAAGTAAAATAGTTTATATAGTTATGTAATAAAATGTCAATGTTTTTAACTTTGTTCTTAATTTAAATCCGGAGGGTTAAGCAGATTAACAGATTCTAATATACTGCAATGTGATGCGAATAAATCGAAGCATTTAGAAGGGGAAAGAAGTTTGTTGCACTTTGTTATATGGTTTTTTGTTAAAAATATAAATGTATGTAATATAGGTGGATGTTTACCGAAATTATCGTGAGCATTATTATATTTGTTAATTACAAATTGATATTTGTCCAGCCTAGACTGAAAACCTAAAAATTTCACCCATTTAAAGAAACCATCCAGCATGGAATCATAAAGACGTATATTGTCATCTTGTCGAAAATCGTCGCATAGTTGTTAAAACTTCTACTGCGTACCTACGGTACAGACCCTATAATGGCTAAAGTTGCCATCCCAGCTGGCTCGATAAATGTTTTTGTGAGAGAGACAGGAATGTCTACAGCACGAAGGCAGTCCTGGGAAATTTGTGCAGTATGTGGATGGGCTTTATCCTATTGAAAAAAATTGCCCATCGGAGCCGCAAATTGAAGGCAAGCACGCCAATGCCTCAGAATCTCGTGAACCTTCTGCTTTGCTGCAATTTTTCCTAGAATTACTAAGAGGTCATGTACCGAGTATCTTAGGAGCTAGTTTGTGCCTCACAAACTGATGCCACAGTTTCTATCCTCGTGTCGCTCATCAGCGAAGTCCGGGTTTGTGTGCTGTCCAGTGTCCTTCCACATTCGAATACTGTTGTCACCTCTGTCCATGGGCAAAACCTGGATTCGTCACAAAATACTATGCATCGCCATTCCTCAGCTGTCCATCTCATCTGATTGTGACAAAACTACTTACTAAACCGCAGTTGTCGGCGCGTCAATGAAATTCAGAGTAAGCGACTTGGAGATAGCAACATTTTGAGACGAGCGTCTTACAAATTGCAAGTTTTCTGCCCCCCAAGTTGACGACCCGCCTTGACTGCCCCACCTCGCTTGCTCTCTGCGCCAACTGCGGAGTATGCCCCTCACAAACTATCATCGTTTTTCCCGCAAGAATTTCTGCAAAACTACCTTGTGCCAAACAACCTACGTAGCACACCACAGTCGGCCGACTGTGGTTTTACTGCTGGGCCTGCTGGATGATTGCTGTCACTGCATACATATGGGTTTACAAAAATGGCCCTGTTATGGCTGACTGCTGGCAAAAGGACACTTGGCATGCCATCAATGGCACGTTACTGGAATGTTGGTGGAAATGATACTGGTGGCTGAGGGCGAGTATACTGCTAATGATTTACAAATGGCTTGTCAACTGTATTCCAGCACTGGCAGCAATTAACTTATCCATTTTTGGGCCATTGGTGGCCCAGAAAACTTACGGGTCTACACAACTGACACTTGTATGGTTAACTGCTAGCACCAGGACATTTGGTATGTCATTTATGGCACACAGATGGAATGTTGATGGAAATGAAACTGATGGTTCTGATGGTTGGGGGAAGTAAACTACTAATGGCACATAAATGGCTTACCAACTGTATTCCAGCTATGGCCGTACAAAACCTATACGTATTGCTGGTGAAAGTTTGGGTAACCATCAGTGGGCCATTTGATGGCTGTGAAGTGGCACATCGATGGACCATTGCTGGTGCAGTTTTGCATATCATGGGAATTTTTCTGGCTCCCGCTCTTAGCAGATAGCCTTTTCAAATTACACATACACGTATGTGTATATTTGTGTGTGCATAATATAATTATAGATCATACGATACAATGAGTAGATTGTTTGTAACTATATAGTGCTAGAATTATCTACAGCAAAACACTGTAAAACAGTATTAGGTGTGCCTTCGTACCTGGTATTGAATAATCTGACATATGTAATAATTTAAATGCACGAATGCATTAATTTAAAATGAGAATAAAAAAAACAATATCGAACCACCTTTAGAACATTAACATTAAAGGGCATTTGTTGTTTCACATCAATAAATTATTCATATAAGCTAACTGAATTTCAAAACCGACTAATAAAATCTAGATGACTTACATACTGCTAAGAATTACATTAAACGCCAAGGTGTTGTTTTAATATCGCGATTCATGAATATTATTTTTGTTTATCTGTATCTTTTTTAAATACCAATTTGTCCGCATGGTAAATTCTAAAGCTATGAAATAACTCGTGTAGTTATATCATATTCGTGATTGATAATAATTCAAGTCCAAATATATTCTAAATTAGTTCACATGAAAATAAGAATACATGGTGGTGTAATAGTTAGCATGCTGGGCTATCATTCCAAGCGTCATAAGTTCGCGGCCCTCCCAATCCTCTGGTAAGCATAAGATTATCATGTCGTGTAACGTGTTTATAGCGAAGTAAATGAATTATAAAACCAATGAAAATTTGGGAATGATGCAAAATAAAATTATTTTTTACTTTATAGTGTTATAAATATGGTAGAAGCATGGCTACCCATCAGTAGGGCATCTGATGGATGTGAAGTGGCACATCGATGTGCCATTTATGTTGTAAGCATATGGACCATACTTGGGCCGTTTGTGTTCACCACACCTGGGCCAACTATGGAAAGATTATGGCTAGTTAGTGGTGCCACTTCAGGACTATCAATGGTGCCAGGTGCATGCCAGCTGTTGGCCAACATTTGGCCGGCTTGACATCCGATTGCAAGTCATAAATTGGCCATATGTGTTTTGCTACATGGGACGTACTTGGGGTTCTGCGTAGAAGAGTTGTGACGACAATATGTACCCCGGCACGTAAAGCAGCTATCGAGCATAGCGACCGCACGCCACACGGCATACCTCTAGACCATAGATCAATAAGGTGTTACTAGATCGGTATCTCCTATGTTAATATCTTTGACCGAGGACGCACTGCGATCGTAGCGCCTTGCAACTGATCATGAACTAAAGATGAAGATGGTGGCCAGTAGCGGGTAATCCAAATACATTTTAATAGCTGGGAATTTGAATTTATTTTTGGGTGCATAAATAAATTATATATATATATATACACATGAACTAAATGATGGTCAATGGAATCCCAACAGAGATAATATATGTATTTGTGTATATAAATAGATTTGTATAAAGAAATATATTTATATAAATTAAGTGTATATAAAACACTTTACATATAATTTATATATATATATATATATATATATATATATATATATATATATATATATATATTTAACATGTATAGCCTAAACATATTTATGTATAAATATATTTACATAAAATATATTTATAAATAAATTGTATTTACATATAAAATATATTTATAAATAAATTGTATTTACATATAAAATATATTTATATATAAACTTAATTTGTAAAAAAAAAATATTTTTACAAACTTATTTATATACTTAATAAATATTTTTCTTTATAGGGATTCTATTAACCGTCATTTTAATTCGACCAACAGCAGTTTCATTTCCTGCGCATGCGTTTTTATTAATTTCTATCTTTTCCTTTTAAATCTTGTTTTGTTTCATACTTTAAATGGCAGTCACTCGTACTTATACACTGAATTTACATCGACGCAACTGAAAATTGTGGTTTTAACGAAAACACTGTGATGCGATGCGACAACAAAAACAATATTTTGACCACTGATGGCTGAAAATACAAAAATGTTGCGGAAGGCCATACGTGTGTTTACCAAAATGATTATAGAAGAATAAAATTGGGCTCACAACCATCCGTCGCTTCTGTCAGTCGCCCGTCCGTCAGTCAGCCATCCGTTGTTTTTTTCGTCCGTCAATTGAAAGCGAGTCACAACAGGCCGTCGTCCGTCGATCCGTTGGGATAGAAAATGTTCAGTGTTACTACCCAGCAACTCAATCTTTCTCGCGCACAGACAAATATTTTTAATGAATTTAATAAATACATTCTCTTTCCCTAACGTAATTTATCAGCATTTCCTCCGAAAATCTACAAGTCAGCTTTAGTTCAATTCATAGGTGAAACGTAAACACGTAAACAACTCCACTGCCTTGTATATTTAAAAAGAAAAATATTCAGACAAAACATGAGTGTTTTCCGACAGCCATGTTCAAGGAACGATATTACAAGGTGGATCCGTCCATCCGTCGAAAGTTAAAGTTTGATATATATTTGACGGGTTGGCGGATAGAAAAAAAGTTTCCCTCCGATTGATTGAAGATCACGTGACCGACGGACCGACGGGTGACTGACGGATGAAACGGATGGTTGTGAGTCAAGCTTAACACAAACCACATCAATGTTAAGTTTTGAAGTTTTGGAAAAAATGGCATGGGCTCAACTCTATCGATGTAGAATATTATAGCTAGGTTGGCATTTCTACCGGTTTTATTTTTGCCTAGTTATGTTTCTTTGGGTTCTGTTTATTTTATTTCGAACGAAAAAGGAAACAGAGAGGGAATTGGGGGGAGGGGAGGTCCTTAAGTTTTACGTCTTTCGTGAGACGGCATTGTTGTGATGTTCTTACGAGTGAAAATTTTAACTTCAATGAAAAAACAAAATGTGATATATACGTCGCTCTTCGTATTCGTACAGATGCAGCAATATATACACACATCACACACTTTGGCCGAAGATAACCTTACACTCGTTGAATTTACGATATAGGCAAATAAACAAATATTATTTACAAACAACAAAAGTGTTTAAAGTGCAGCTTTATTAGACCACATAACCTTCAATACATTATTAAAAAAACATGCACACTCAACTGTAAAAATTGCAACCCCTTGAAAACATATTTTTCTATGGAAATCCTTACAAGTTTACTTCACTAAAGTCACATTTGTTAGTCAGTAGCTTTAAATAATCTATTTGCAGAATCATTCCGTAAAATCAACATTGCGCACATTTCCTGAAACAAACAGACTTAACCACGAAAATTAGATTTGTCGCTTCATTGTGGGCGGAGGTTACAGAAAGAAAAATTGTAGAAACGAGCAGTTTTAAGAAACTGTTAATACAAGTCAATTAATATTACCTTTCCCTGAAGACACACTACAACGGTACCTACAACCAACTATGCTTAAAGAAAGCAGAAAAAATAATTTAGGCCTGCAGATAAAATATTCCTACAACACCAACAAGATAATATCATCGCATACTATCACAAATGTAACCAATGAACATTGCCACCAATCCTGCAGCAAGAAAATACATTTATTTATTGACGATTGTAGCACCCGTGACGTGATGAGAAGTTATTTCTATCCAGAAAATCCGCCGTGCCCGAGGTTTCTGTCACGTCAACAAAATGATCGTCTGCAATTGGGCGAAACATTACTTGAATTAGTGTTGGTACAGAATTTGTGTGTATTTTTTGGGCTTGCTAATGCTACGTGTAAGATCACAGTATATAGTATTTGATGCTAATTTTATAATCATCCTTTGGACTTATAATATGATACATGGAAAGAATAAAACAAAATACAAATTGCCAGAAACAGAACCACTCAAGTCTATTCAAACACGTGACAAATTTAATATTAGGCCTAGTAGAATGAAAGTACAAAATCTTAAAAAATTTCTAGACACGTACACACCATAAAAAGTACGTATATATATATTATACGAAAAATTAATTTTCTAGCATCAATTTGATTTACTTTAGATGCTGAGAGAGGCAATATGTCCAAAGTATCTATGGTGGGAATTGTGTATATTTACAGCATCACCCTTCCTCCTAATAAGTACGTATAGGGCCTAATTAACATGACCCATTTCTTTCAATATAAATTGATCTTAGATAAATTTACAAAGATGATATATTTGTATAGCCTGTTCACGGTGGTGAGCAATTTATGATGCAATCTCATCATACATATTTTAAATAATAAAAACATTTCCTTGTGGCCTTGGCCTTATGGCTTTATGGGGAAATGTATAAAATGTTTTAATTACGCACATGGCAGTGTGTATCTTCACGTTACTGTACTGCGTTATATTTTTTCATAAATGACTGAAGGTACAGTTGATAGTAGGCCTACTACAGGTGGAGTTGATTGTTACAATGCAAGCCCAAATAGAGCAGGTGAGAAGCCAAACATTCCAAATTTTTTTGTATAAATAAGCTAAATTTAAGAAGTGTATTAATAAAAATAGTGATTTCTATTTAAGTACAGTAAGCAATTATATTTTAGCAAATTCACATCCCCCCTCTTGTTAATGTAAACACTGCAATGTGAGTACCTAATTTACAGTGTATGTCTTTCCCCATACTCTATAAACAAAAGGTCAAGGACATAATATAATATATTTATTGGTTAAAATGTCTGATGAGACTGCATCATAAGTGCACACATTACCATGAACAAGCCATACAATTATATCATCTTTGTAAACTTATCTAAAACTAATCTATACTAAAATAAATGGGTAAAGTTCATTAGGCCTACATGTTACCAAACAAAAAAAACTAGACTAATGCATTTTCATTAGGCCCGTCATGTACTTAGTAGGTGGAAGGGTGATGCTGTAAATATACATACAATTCACACCATAGATACTTTGGATATATTCACGATACTATCCATGTATCATATTACAAGTCCAGGTTAAGTAAAATGATGATCATAAAATTATCTAAAAATACTGTATACAGTTATCCTACGCATAACATAAAGAAGCCCAAAAAGTAGACACAAATTCTGTACTGTACCAATAATAATTCTTACCTGGCAAATTACGGTTAGGCACGGAATTAGGATTCAGCCGTCTCGTACCAGGGCTTAAACACTCTTTCCCTAAATGCCAACTACAAATCTTTAATTTCGTGTAGATATCGTCATTTCTCAATTCCTTAAATTTTGGCGACGCGAAATTTGAACATGTGGCGCTTGGACTGAAGTAATAGCAGTGCTGCGGAAGTGGTGGTTCGACGACAATAATGAACTTCATAAAATATGGTAGAGAGTTCCATGCGCTCAAATTGGAGGAACATTTAGAATAATACCCGTTAGGGGGGGGGGGCAACTAAAAAACTGTGGTTTAAATACCAGGGAGTTTGCCGTCTTCGAGAGGAGATCGGCTGACTCCTGGGTCTTCGGCACAAGATAAGTACTGCAATGATTAGACTATAATTGGTAATGGACCCTTCAGGTCATGCGGAAAAAAGGGCATAACCTTTTAACCAGCTAAATTTTTGTTCTAAATTTTGAAAAACTGATAGAAATTGTCTGCATAATTATCAAACAGTTGTTTAAATGTAATACTTCGTTTTTTGGATTACAGCTGTATTTTGAGTCATTTTTAAAACGAGAAAGAAAGCAACGGAGGACTTGTCAGATAATTCATACAAGTCAATTGCCGTTTAAATGTTTTGTATCACGGCTAAAATTGTGAGTGATATCAACGTTTTAAGCAAAATTAAAGCATTTAAAATGCAAACAAGTAAATTATATAATATACAAACGTTTGTGAGCCACATTTTCAAGCTATGTTAATTTTATAATTTGTCTTTATATGGCCAGTTTTGAGTCAATCTTTTAAAAATGCAAATCATTTGCGTTTTTATATCCCAAGTCAATGAGAATAATGACTAGTTTTGAGAATTTTAATTCATGTAATGCAGTTTTGCCTAAAGGAAATGTTAGCCTTTTTAAACATAATATATCATTCTAAAATTGCAGTTTTGTCTTGTGACCATGGGAAAATAAACAAAGTTAGGAGACTTTTAAAGAATGTCTATGAAAGTGAACAAGTTTTGTAGAACATTTTCATATCTTAATCCAGATTTTGTCAAACAAAGTGAATTTGAAATATCAAATGTATGGTGCAATTATATGTTTTATGCGTATGTTTAAATGTTTCTAGTAATGCTTACGGATAATGAAAAGCCCAGCTTTGAAATTTATAGTCAATATAATGTTTTGATATTAGTATTTTTATGATAAATTTTGTGTTGCATTGCTATGAAAAAAAAACCTAAGAATTTAAATAAACAAAATAAGTTTTCCAAAATAAGTCGTGTGAGCCAACTTATTTGCCAGAACACGTTTACATGTTTTCTCTGCTGAAAGTATTTTGACTTTGCTGATTTTTGAAGTGAATCTCGGGCTGGTTTTAGAGCCCCAAACCTACTCCTTTGGATAAGGCCGCAGCAACTTATTCCTTCCGTCAGTCGTCTTGCAGCAGTCCGGGTGTAGTCACTATTGAGGCTACTGTGTTGTTACGTGCTGCAGCTGGCGCCGACCTATCTGCCCCGCACCGTAATTTGGGACCCACCTCGCCCTCCCCTCTTCCTGGAACGATGAGCTCGTGACTGTCTGGTCCCCTTCTGGGAATACCCTGAATGCCAACAGTGGCGAAACTTGCTGGCGTCACAGACCTCCTCTCGCCTGCTAGTGTCCGATACGTTTAGCGACGACGCAAGAATGTTCTGGTGAGTCTGGCTGGCGCGTCAGCCCTCCGCGACGCATCACGCGAGTTGGGGAAGATTCTATGTGGCGGCCTTAGACCTATATATACTGCCGCAACCCAGCGGCCGGCAGTCTTTAATGGAGGCCGCCTGGCCGAGTGTGCGCGAGCGAAAAGAAGTGTGGACGACGAATGGAGATTGCGGGACGACGGCGAGTGAGGTGTTCGTGGCTTGAATGGACGAGAGTGTATGAAACCGACGAGTGAAGCCTACTGTGCGTGAGGACACTTGGAGGATTCTAGAACATTGCGACTGGCGTGACATGAACTGAACTGAGGTGGGACTAAATTGAAGTGTAATACTGATTTTATTGTAAATATTCGAACTGTCTAATATGGACGCATAGATTATAAAATAACTAAATAGGTTGATACACTCTCTATTGGGACTGATCTTTAATTATTTAATTTCTTTGTCGTAATTATAAATTTTATTAATTGGCGTCAATTGTGAACAGTAAGTGATTTCAATTCATCGTGAGAATTTGAGTTCAGAGAATTTAGTTGTAGCTATTGTAAATAAAATAAGGAAATTATAATTAATTATTTAATTTGATTAAGACCTCCACCCCTTAAAGAACTTGGTATAGCCCGCTTAATTTCTAGAGAGAGAAATTGTAGCACTGAAGTCAGAAGTAGGATGGGGGTATTTTAGAATAATAAAATAAGAAAATAATTGTAATTAGTATTTGTAAATATCACAATATTTAAGCAATAGGCATAGGAATTGTTTTGCAATTTTTGAATGCTAACTAGAAAAATATCGGCAGACATGGAAACTCTCCGATCTTTAGTCGAAAGTTTGAGTGGTCAGATAAATAGCAAAATAGATGCTGTAAATAGTAGAATAAATAGTGTTGTAGATAATGGTAATGAGAATGTAAATAGTCAAATTAGTGGGGTTAATGAAAATGTTAACACTCAAATTATTGGTGTTAGTGAATTTGTAAGTAGCCAAATTATTTGTATTGAATAAATATTAGATAAGAAAATAGACAGTGTAAACGCAAATGTAGATAGAAAAATAGACAGTGTAAACGAAAATGTAGATAGAAAAATAGACAGTGTAAACGAAAATGTAGATAGAAAAATAGACAGTGTGAATGAGAATGTGGACAGAAATATAGAATGTGTGAGCGAGTTGGTGAACAATAAAATAGACTTTGTGGACAAGAAGATCGACAGTGTGAGCGAGAGAATGGTCAGTGTGAATGATAGGATGGACATTTTGAATAATAGGATGGATAGTGTTGAACAATAAATGAAACAGGAAGTGAGCGCCCTCAAGAAGGAATGGCAGGAGTTCTTGCAGTTTAGTCACCACCGAGATGATGAGTGCCGGCAGTGAGAAGAGCCAGTGCAGCCATCGCAGGGGAGGCGCCGCAGTTCTGCAGTGTGGGTACGCCCCATTCAGGGGTGAGTAGAGGCATCACAATTAAGCCCACACCCTACGATGGACAGATACCTTGGCGCGAATACCGGCACCAGTTCGAGATCGTTGCCACCCTGAATGGCTGGACAGAAGATCAGCGGGTATACTACCTGGCGGTTGTACTGAGGGGATCAGCGTTGAGCATACTGCAGCCACTGCCAGAATGGCATCGTCTAGAATACTCCACACTGGTGTCGGCTTTGGAGCGTCGGCTTTGGAGCTGCAATTCGGCGACCGGTACCTGCGGCACGCCCACCATGCCCAACTGCGAAGCCACATCCAGCGACCCGGCGAACCACTGCAGGAGCTGTGGCAGGATATCATAAGGCTGTCGCACCTGTCTCTGGAGGGATACTCGGAAGAGGCACGAGATGTAATCACCGTCGACTTCTTCGTTGACGCTATCGCTGACACCGACGTGCGGCAAGCTGTGTGGTTAGCTCCGCCTCACACCATAAAGGATGCCTTGGCCCGAGCACTGCAAGTGTAGTCAGCACAACAGTCATCAGTGCCCCGACGTCTAGTGCGGGCAGATATGCTTGATGAAGGGGAGGACGACAGCGTCAAAAGGATGTTGAAGGACTTGCAGACGACCATGAGGGACATCGCCTCCAGGGTGCGCACCATGGAGACTCGTCGTCCCCCACCCAAACGGCTGGAGTGTTGGACGTGTGGACAGCCGGGGCATCTGAGAGCTAACTGTACTCAACAGCAACAGCAGAAGCAGCAGCAACAGCTGAAGCAGCAACAGCCAGGGAGCAGGCGCCAAGGGGCAGGTGAGAGTGCAATGTCTTCGGGAAACTTATAAACACTGGCTTGAAGGGTAAAGGTCGGTGACTGCTGGAGAGAAGGCCCCAATGCGTTTGCAAGGTGTGTTCTATGAAACAGGACTTAGATGCTATGTTGGTAGATGGGAGCCTAAATGATGTTTTTTGTCATATGGTCGTTGACACAGAAGCGACTATAACAGGGGTAAGACCGGACATTCTTGGGCCTTCCCTCCAGCGAACACCCGATAAGAGAATGGATCACTGCTATTTAAATATAGAAACGGGTGAGACCACACCAGTCAAAGGCAAAAGAAGGGAACTCTTACAGCTCGGTAACCTTGAGATAGAGCATGATGTATACATAGCAGAAATAGAGGACAAATGCATTTTGGGTCTTGATGTATTTCGTAAGCTGGGATGCTGTATTGATACTCCACTGGGGGTGTTACGTGTAGGTAATACCGAGTTGGTAGTGTCAACACAACGAGATATCTTCACCAATGAATTGCCCAGTAGTGTGTAATCAGTGAACTGAGCTCTCTGCTTCTAGCGAAGTTGTTATTCCAGGCGGATGCCAGGAAAAATTTGTCAGGCGATTGGGCATAATCGAACCAGCTCAGAAAGGTGGCATTTTACCCGATTGTGTCACTGTAGCCAGGACATTGATTTCTTCAAAATCGGACAGTTTGCCTGTTAGGATGAATGATTTGTCTGACCGTGCTATCTGCCTTAAAGAGGGGGCCACAATAGGGTTTTGCAAGCAGATCTCACAGGCACTTCCAAATGTTCCAGAAGCTTCACTGTCATAACCTACTGAATGTCCTCTTCCATATGCTCTGGGGGAACTGCTGACAAGAACAAAATAAAACTTTGGCTGGCGACAGGAGAGGGCAGTTTCAGAATTGTTACAGAGAAATAGAGGTGCTTTCTCCTGCGAGCCGAATGACCTTGGCAGAACTAATGTTGCATGGCACCACATCGACACAGAGGATGCCAGACCCATTAAGCAACCACAAGGCGACTACCGCTAGCTTCATATGAGGTCGTTGATGGTATTCTGAAAGAGATGAGGGATTTAGATGTGATAGAGCTATCAGTCAGTCCATGATCTTCTCCCATTGTGCTTGTAAAAAGAAAGATGGCTCTATTAGATTTTGTGTTGATTACTGCCAACTTAATGATGTGACCAAGAAAGATTCTTACCCACTCCCTAGGATAGCCAACACCCTGAATATCCTAGCAGGCTCACAGTGGTTTTCTACTCTAGATATGACGAGCGGGTATTGGCAGTGCGACGTGGCCCAGGAAGACAATGCCTTTTGTGTCCAAGGGAAAGGAACCTGGCAATTCAAGGTTATGCCCTTTGGGGTATGCAATGTCCCTTGCCACCTTTGAACGACTAATGGAGAAAGTTCTCTCCTTAAATATTTGACACGTTTACCTAGATGACATTGTGGTCACAGGAAAAACTTTTGAAGAGCACCTGATATGCTTATATTCTGTGTTTCAGAAAGTGACTGTGGCCAATCTGAAATTGGTTCCCAAGAAATGCCACCTTTTTCAAAAGAAAATCAATTTCTTGAGCCATGTTTTACCAGCACATGGGATTGAAACAGACTCTGAGAAGACCAGAGCAATAAGAGACTGGCCTCTGCCAATGGATAAAACTAAAATTCGAAGTTTTCTAGGCTTATGTGCTTACTACCGTCGATTTGTGCTTGGGCTCGTCAGTATTGCCAAACCTCTGCATGAATTGATTGAGGCAAAAAGAAAATTTTGTTGGACCCCAGAGTGCGAAATTGCTCTCAATAGACTAAAGGAAATTCTGATATCTTCCACAGTACTGAGCTTCCCAAGTAGAGAGGGTGAATTTATTCTGGATACTGATGCTAGTGATGTTGGATAGAAGGTGTCTATTTCCCCTCTCAGTGATTGACAGGGGTCCGAGAATGCCAACTGCGATCCTCTCCAATGGGGCCCCAACATTGTACTTCTGGAGGGGGCTGTATCCCTTAACCCTCGGACCCTTCCTTGCAGTGCATGCATCACACAGACAGCACTACTTATCAACATCCTGCCGACAATGTAGCCCATAGAATCTCATTGGGACTCTGTCAAGTGTCCTATTTACACAAAAGTGACCACCTGCTGCTGTGTTGTGCAGTTCTCTTAGCACTTCTACGCATTCGGTAATATGGCACTGTGGTAAAGCTGAATTACCGCTCGTGCGTGCCTGTGCGAACATGAAGCATGGCGAGGTCATGTGCTCGTGTACACAGCGCGATCGATGTCCATCTTCTTACGATCCGACCTTTTCAACTACATGTCAAAATACGCTCGACCCGCTTATCCGAGAAAATCGACCCATGGTCGTGCTGGAGCGTATTTGATGTGTACCGCTGTTCGAGGTAACGTTGGCGGGAACGTCCAGTATTTTTTTTTCGGAAACAACACTCAGACTGTACCTTCCCGCTCCAAACATCGGTTGCTGGGTCGGCCTTTTGATCTCCCGCACACGGACGAGGAGGATCGCCTCGAGACGGATCGTCCCGGACAAGCCTGACACACCAAACAATGGTGTTCCCCAGTCCGCTGTTCGACAGACACACCCCTACTATGATATCGTGCTCGCCAAACACGGGACAGTGGAAAGGCTGCTTAAAGGAGAGAGAGGGGCCGTTTCAAGAAATTATAGATTCTCGCCTTTGTCGTATAGGCTGTTCACGGTAAAATGAACACTTTTGAAAGCCCTGCTTAAGATCTATTTGTATACGTGTTGTGTGTTCTTCCGTCTTATTTAAAATTAATATTTCCGTTGGTCTTAACACTTTATTGATGCGTAGGTCAAATGAAACTGTAAAATTATTAGAAAAGTAAATATTGTACAAATCTGCTAATTTATACACTTTGATTTATTTTAAAAAATACAGAAAGCGAGAGAAATAATTTAAGTTATCACAGATACATTTTTTGTTCGACGTTAATAAATGGAACTACTTTCCCATCCATCGTTACCTACTCACTGGACACATATTATATGCAGGTTGGGGCAGGGACTTTTTCCTAAGGTTGATTTCAAAAGTGCTCACTTTATCGTGAACAGTCTTTAATAGAGTACAGTTATGTTTACCCTTGCAGAACGCGACGGAAGATTAAGGAAGCCTAACAGACGCAATTACTTCATATGTCAATAACTCGACTTTCTCACCTCAGGTGCCTTACCAAAAAGGATGCCAATGCTAATGGTTCCAATCTCTAGCTGCCAACAAATAAACTCCCACTACGTGATGTGTGCGTAGCGTTCTTCCTGCCTGACTGAACTATAGTTGCTAAAATAATAAACACCGGAAGCAAAGCAAAAAAAAAAGTCAAATCCTGCAGACGATCTACAACTGCCCGCATCAGGGGCAGAAGGAAAAGTGTCTTTCGATCAGCTTATGTCAGCTACAAAGCGAATGTGGGATAAAGATTATTGGAAAATTACGTCCATCTATCCAAAGGGGACCTAGATCTGCTCTCGCCCCAATAAACTCAGTGACGACAGCTAGTGTCAATGTGTCATTTCCTCGAGTACAGAGTGTATATTCCTTACAGATACATCACAATATCGTATCTTTTTTTTGTAAACATCGACTGAAGCATACGCAATTATTGTACTGAACCCGAAAACAAGCACAAGAAATTTTTATGCAAACAAATTTGTGCACCACTATTAAACACATATAGCAGTGTAGAACGTTCGTGACATTCCTTAAATACACGTCCTTTGTATTAAAATTAGCTTACCTGCACTTTAGAATAAAGTAAATGACTACGATATAAATTCTGTTACGGCAATTTCCGCAAGAAATTAATATAGGTTATAAAATTAAAATGTACTTATCTATTTCAACGCCAATTACCATTAACGTGTACATACACTTCCCAAGAATTTATAACACACATCTAGTTACGGTCGGTTATTTTTTTTTGCAAAACCTGATTTCAAAAGTGCTCGCTTCACCGTGAACAGCCTATCTATATGCTTTTCACGGTAAAGGGAGAACTTTTGGAAACCCTGCTTAAGATCTCCTTCTATGCACGTTATGTTTTCTTTCGCCTTACGTAAAATTAACATTGCCTTGGGTCTCATCGCTTTATTCATGCGCTGGCCAGGTGAAACTGAAATGGTTAGAAAAGATTAGATTACAGAAAGCGAAATAAATAAATAAATAAAATAAAATAAAATAAAAATTAAGTTGTCACGAATGGACACCTAACACTTTTTATTAAACGTTAAGATATGGAACTACTTTCTATCCATTGTTACCAACTTTACTTGTCACATGTCACTCAGTGCACCCATTTTATGTGCAGGCAGGAGCTGTGACTTTTTTCTAAGGTTGATTTCAAAAGTGCTCATTTAAGGTGAACAACATTTAATCACGTGGTCCTAATACAGGAAAGAAAAAAAGGAAACACAGGAGTATTTCCGAATCAGGAAGAAGATGTCCTCTGTTTTGGTTAGGTTACTGGTATTGTTATGTGGGGAATCAAACATTTTAAAAAACCTATCAACACAACTTCCTTGTAAATGATTGTGTAAAGAATTAGATAATATCTAGCGTGTAACTAAATAAATTTGAAAACGGTGAAAATCGTGTATAGTAAAGTGTACCCAAGACTAGTAAAAGTGGCATGACTACGCTATCACGACCACCTCTGAATGAAAAACTCCACAAAACATCCGTCATTAATCGAGCGTATGAAAAGAAGAGATTACCCCTATATGAAAACAACGGAGTGTGATGGTGTGAGAAATGGGAGTACCCCTAGAAAGCCATCGATCTTCATCAGTGACCACCACGTTTGTCAATGCGCATAAGATACAGCAATGCAACGGTGGGTTGGCGCACTGTCCCTCTTGATAATGACTTTCTGACATTTCAGGTGGGCAGTATATCTAGTTCGGTGCTCCCGCACAGATATGTTCCACTTTACAAATAAGAAATGTTTAATCTGTTCCGTTATGTACAGTTTAAATCTAATTATACATATAAAGACTTAACCCCGAAACCGTCTAGAGCTAATATTCACATTTCTTTGGAGCAATGCTTTTAAATTCAACATTTTGAAGTAAATCATTTTATTAAATTTTATCTATCCCAGATTTTATAGAGGATAAACAACGGACATATAAATAATGCCAGAGAGCAAGTGAAAAGGAAGAAGTTCCCATTATCAGAAACTTGCAGCTGAAAGTCTCGCACCGCAGCTATCTTGCAGGAGTAGCGCGTTCCATTGAGTCATGTAATTAGCTACAGCCATATTGCAATTGTGTGATTTACGTACAGATAAGTCGGTAACGCTAAAAAAAATCCGAATAGTTAAGCAGTCATCATCAAACACTTCCAGAAACTGGTTGGTAGCTGTGTGATGCAACTAGTACGCACCAACATATTTCACCGACTACCAAAAGCCTTTCTTCCAAAATTTCATGGTGGAAGCTTTTTACTTTTGAGACGCACACTGCGTTTCATGAGTGGTGCCTCTCTAGGCTTGGTTCATCAAAAATATGAGTGGGATATAGTCTTCCTCTCTTCGTCTCCGCCACTCCTCTCTCTCTCTCTCTCTCTCTCTCTCTCTCTCTCTCTTAAGCTTGCGTTTCGCGTCATCGCCAACCAGCATCCACTAACCCCTTGATCGAACACAGCAAGCGACCCTGGCTCTCACGATACTCCCAGTTTACCCGGCAACCCACCTCCGTCGTGCGATAAAAATAAACAGGTCGGGGATTCGCCGTCATTATCCTCTAGACGCCGAGCTTCAGCCGCACATGCATTATCACGCGAGCTTACTCCAACGTTATCACGAACACAGCAATGCTGCGCTGCAAGATAAAGCAAGTAATGTATTTCAACAACGAGGTGATGTTAGTTTGGTGTAGTTAACAGTTATTTACCTTGCAGCTACAATATGACGCAAACTTCTACTACGAGAGCTGATCTCCCGTGGCGCAGTCGGTTGGTGCGCCACCGATCTGGGGTGTGGAAGGATCTGGGTTCGACTCCCGGGTAAGGCATGGATGTTTATTTAAGTTAGGTTATAAGTTAGTCTGTAAGCCACCCCCTGCTAAGTCTTCAAGCATAAAACCGGGGACGTTAAAAAGCTCTTTACAATACAATAGAAGAGGAAAGGAGATATTAGCTTAGAATGTTCGATAAGCTGTCACCGATCGCTCAAAGGAACTCTGTTCCTTTGTTACATTCAGTTATAAAACTTACGGCTAAAATAAGTTAGTACAATTTTTTACAATTGTAAATGTCTCTGTATCCCATGGCTCCCATTTTACTTTCCCGATTCCTGTAAAGCACACCATTCTATATAACAAGGAAATTATAATTAATTCTTTTGTTTAAGACCTCCATCCCTTAATGAACTTGGTATTGCCCACTTTATTTTTAGAGAGAGAAATTGTAGCAGTATGTATCTGGATGGTGAAGAGAAGAGAGACTGCTGGTAGAGTTCAAGCTTCTCGGACGATTAAATGTTCCCTATTCTTGTGGTCATTATAGTAGGTCACCTAGAGCCTACTTGGAGAGTATATGATACCTCATACCCCCACTGCTTCAAACACTTTTTCAGAGTTCGGCTGCAACTGCCCAGTTGGATGGCAAGTTTACCAAACTACCTTCTTTCCTGACTTACTCCGAAGATTCACCCTCTCTCAAATTCTTTTAGATGACCAAATCTGTGTGGATTGCTTCTCTGAGGCATGGCAGTTACTTGCGTTCGCTCCACACGTACAGTAATTTTACTGCACACATATTCATCATATGATCGTTTACATTATCAGGGCTTTAACTGTGTAAGTGTCTCTCTCTCTGTTTTTCCTATGTGCAGACTGAATTAGAGTATGTAAATACTACGTTAGAAAACATGTCTGCTCAACTAAGAGAGGAAATAACTGCTACTAGGAGTGAACTAGATTTTATAAAATAGCAGTACTTCATCCAGGTGGTATATTGCGAACAGCGCATAACGGCGCTAGAGAATCAACAAGCAAGTTTCAACAATGCTGATGAAATAGGGGAAAGGATGTCAGCCCAACTTGACTCATTTGATAGACATATTGACCAACACTTCAGTCAGGTGTAAATAGTAGGGGAGATCGGGGCTGGTTGTAACTTTTTTAAAATTTTCTCTTCGTGCATAATACATAAAACACTTTTTGACTACGTAGACTTATAAAAATTTTTTTTTTTGCCAAAGCTTTGCAAACACTTTCTATAGGCTACTTTTTGTCCATGAGGCAAGAACCTTTAGAGTATAAGGTGTTATACCTGCCCTGTCTCACGTCTGGTTGTAACAGACACTGGAGTTGGTTGTAACAATATTTGAAAATGGTAAAAACTAATTGTATCTGGAATAATTTACAATTTATTGCTAGCTATACAAGAAATATTATCCAAATATTATGTTGGCTTCACTTGTTTAGCTATGTTAAGTGAAAAATTGTATGAATTAAGTTCTTACTTAGGGATTCCATCTGATTGGTAGTAATGACAAACGTATATTTTAGATTTTTTTTTGCACAAAAAAACTGTGGCCACAACTGGCAGTTCAAACAACGAACCCACTCGTCATCAAGTTTGCTTGAAGAAAATGGTTCTAAACTGACTAGACAAAAACATTCACTTTCGTTCTCTGATTAGCTGCAGTCTGTATTTTGTGACCTTCGTTTCTGAGGAATTTTGGATTTGGCTTTTCAACGTCTACTTACTTCAAATAATTTAATCTTTCCTTTAACGAAGCCTCATCTTCCTCTTTTCTCAAACTCTTTCCCCAGCGCTGTCTTTTCTGGAGTATCTGTCAAAATTGCGCTTTTCCTTGCCTTTCTACCTGACCCCACCCCCGCATTTTCTTTTCCTCGGAGTGACTTTTTTTTTAAAGTAACTGAATTACATCCGGGGAAATTTTTCCGGCACGAGGGAATTATCCGGAAGTAAATGAGTTGGTGTTTCAGGTGATTTCCGAGAGACATCATTTAAACAACTTTGGGGTAAGTCTGTATATGATCTGTCCACCACAAACGAAGAAACAAAATATGCATCTTGAAATACATCTCCATTAAAAGGAAATATTCCACATTTCTCAAATTCGTGTTAGATATTTATTGGCATTGTTACAATGGGAAAAGCTATGCTTAAGACTGACGGAATATTGTAGATTGTCATAGGCTTAGCTGTGCCTTCTGAGGTTCCGTTGTTCCTCAATCATGCATCCTTTGCTATTTTTATGTCTTTTGAGTCGTGAAACAACACTTTGATCAAGTGGCTGAAGGCGATGAGTGCAACGAAGTTTAAAGATAATATAACAATACAATTTGGTTAGTGTAATCTAAACAGTAATGAGATAAGCGCAACTGGTAATTATCTAAAAGGAGGAGGACAGGTTTCTCTGGACGAGAAAGAACACAAGCTACAAAATTCTTAAGGAAAATCATAAACTCCACTTCCGTTGTCCAGCAAGGCTTATTTGCAGCGCCTACACATCCTGTTGGACAATCTCTGATGAAGTAATCACAATACTTAACCCTAGGAAGAATAAACATAGGATGGTTAGAATTTCCAGCAGCATTCACTGCTACAGTTCAGGTAACCAGCTACCCTCTTTCAACTGACGTCATCCGTCCGACTTGTTTGATCCCCATTCTTGCTACAATTTGTGAAGTATTTCGGAGTGCAGTGACCCCTGTCTCATCTACATTCTAAATGTATTTTGCTGTGACAGAATGGCATTCATAGATTTCAGAGAGTTTGTCAAAAAATGTGTAAAAGTTGGCACGGTTGAAACTAGAAGCCATTCCGAAACTAGTAGCTTCTGGAGTTATAATCGAAAGGGACCGATGACGCATTAAAAGTGAAGAGAGTCAGTCTGCACCAGCAAGTTCGTTGTTACTCCAGGTGCTTGACATTGTAATTCTTACCACATAAGTAAACAACATGGCGTACACAATGTGGAGTGAGTCCAAAATAGATATATTGTTGGGAGCGAACGGAGCTAGGTAGAGAGGAGGAGCTAGCCACAGAGGGGCCCAGTGGTGTTTTTTGAGAGACGTGGGCAAACAGAGCTGCCGCACCGGGAATCTAGGACAGCGCATCTTATAGAGGATGAGTATAAAAGAATACCCAAAATTTGAAGGTCTATAGTATCAAAACCAAACAACCTACAACCTTGGTTGACCAATCAAATGAACTGTGAAATCATGAAGTTTGTTTACCATATCGTCATAAATGGTCAATGTGACCACCACGAGCGGCTCGAACAACATCTACACGATACTCAAACTCGTCCCACACTCTTGTCAGCATGTTACGGTTTGGATAGCGTCCGTAACTCTAGGTTTGAGTTGGTGAGGGGGAAGGGAGTTCGCATTCGACATTTCAATGTGAAGGGGACGGTCTGATATTTCCTTCGTGTGCCGAGAGCTGTATCCCAAAACACTGTTTTCGGCATTTTCTTTTTTCACGAGCCCACAGTTACTGGATTCCTCTGTTTGGACATGCTTACAGAGTGGTTGTTTACTCTGTTAGAAGAGGCGGCGATGTACTTCATTTTCCAGCAGGATGGTGCGCCACCCCATTGGCACCTAGCTGTTCGCGGATACCTGAACGAGACGTTAGCGCAACGCTGGATTGGTCGAGGAGCAGCTGGTGGCCAGGTTCTTCAACACTGACCACCAAGAAGCCCGGATATTACCCCAAGCGATTTTTTCTGTGGGGGTACATAAATGATCAAGTATTTCGCCCACCACTGCCGGCTAACATTGACGGCCTCACAACGAGAATTACCGACGCCATCCAAACCGTAACATCGGACATGTTGACAAGAGTGTGGAACAAGATTGCGTATCACGTAGATGTCATTCGGTCACGTTGAACATTTATGAAGATATGGTAAACCAATTTCTCGGCTCCGTGTTTCATTTGATTGGTCAACCACGGTTGTAGGTTGTTTTGTTTTTATATTATAGACCTTCAAATTTGGGGTATTATTTTATACTCATCCTGTATAAGGCATGGACGAGAGTGGGGAGAGCGTCTTCTACTTCACCGCCAACTGCTTTGCTGCTGGAGTCCGTGTCCAACAAGCCGCTGCTGCCAGCGGCGTCTTGCGAGAGCCCACGAGCGATCCGACCACTAGACCTCCTGACGTCAGAACCATAGTGCGAATCCGTAAGGGCGTGAGTTGGGGTTTGATAAATGTAGAGCTTTAATAGTGGCGTGATAGCTAACATATATATATATTCTATATTATAATCTGGTTATCTGAATAATTAATGAACATGGGAAGAGTGACATTTAGTAGCCTGTGAAAGCTTAGCAGAAATAATTGTAATTGAATTTAATGTGATATTAAAGAAAAGACTGATTTATGCTTTATTAAATCTTTTGAATTTTTGACAAACCTTGCCAAGCAGAGTTCTATCAGAATAGCTTGCACCGACGTAGTATGCATGAACAAAGTCGGTAACAATATATATCCGAGCATGTGTTGATGTAGGTAACGAGAGCGTGCTCCTGCAAATGAGTAAATACAGGTCTGTTCCCACATAGTAACCAGCCAAACGCTTCCACGCCTCTGTAAATTCAGAGCCAGGCATTTTTCAACCTGAAAGAAAAGAAAAGAAAAAGAAACACTTTTCTTGTAGCTCCTGTTCTTACAGGAAAAATTGTAAACTGCTTGCAAATGATTATTTTTTCAGTGTAATCCATGGATATTAAGTTCATAAACGATTGTTGCATTTACTGTTTACGTTTTAGGATATTATGTTTGTATGACATACATCCTAATTTATTTATTTTAGCTAAACTTGCATTTTCTTTAGTTTTTATTTAAAATTCCTGTAGTCATAAAATATAATCGTATGCTCAATACAAAATAATTATGTATGCTAATCAGATCATGTCAATATATTTAAAATGCGAG